>WBMW01001960.1:526362-538305 GCA_013396635.1 Penelope pileata
GAGAGGAGAAGGAGGGGAGGAGAGGAGAAGGAGAGGAGGAGAGGAGAAGGAGAGAAAAGCAAATTCTGCTCTATTACACCACCACTGAAGTAATCCAGCATTACTATTAATTCAACCTAGAAATCCATTTTTTTGTAGAAGCATGTATTTATAAGTATACAGATGTTCTTAATTGTTAGTATGCAGGTACTCAAAGATAATCTTTCATTCAATCGCAGCCAACAAAAAAAAAATCTGCAAAAAATCTAGTGCAACGATGGATTTAGTTTCATTGTTCCAAGAAAGTAAGCACTTGGACAGTAGCCTAAGTTAAAGACTGTTTAAATTAAAAAAGGAAGGACATGCACAATTTCTTCTTTCTCATTCCCCTCTTCCCCAATTATGGTCTTGTCTTCTTCAATGCTAGATAATATTTACAACAGTTAAGAATGAACTGGCCTGGAACAAACCGGGGTTCCAAGGAAAAGTCATAGGCAGGAATGCCTTCTCTAATGTATGGCTAGAGATTTCTCAGAAACACAAATTAAATTGCTTCAACAAATGTGAAAAGAGTACAAAACAGAAACAGAACAAAAGGCAGAGGTCAAGGACAGTTTCTTTCCTTTGAAACAGGAACAACTGCTCAATATCTGCAAGTGTTAGCATTATATAACTCCTCCTGGAATAGTGTTACATGAAAAGTTGGCCACCACCAAACAGTGGAAAGCATATGACAAAGCATTAGGCAAAGTAAGAAGTAGTACTTTTCTCACGGTCTCACATTCTGATTTCTTTCTTTTGTTTGAGTCTGTTCCCAACTGTTCTCTGGCTCCAGCCAGACCAAGTTTCTTAATAGAGCATCTTCACAAAAGGGAACTGCTGGATAAAAACTAAATGTCTTTATCAGGACCATAGTCACTGGAGAAACTTAACTGCAACTGATCAAAATAAACGGGAAGACTTTGCCCATAATGCTATTTCCTTTTCCAGTGGGCTCCAATGACAGGCTTCTTATTTCATTGACAACAAAATGAGTTCAAGAACTATCCTGAGATGAAGAGAAAGAAGAGACTAAAGGGAATAAGGATTTTAAAAAGATAATTTATATTAGAAACAATTACGCTGTGTGAGCCAACATATCATTATGCACTGAGCTTCAACATCACCTCTGCCTCCACAACTAGCAGCCATCTTAAACTAGAAACCCTTATGATAGGCCTGACTCAGACCCACTGAGAAAATGGTACTTAGCCAACAAACAACCCTGAAGGTGGTAAAACAGAGAAAGATGTACCTCTGTAAATCTTTACAACTTGTCATTACTGTGATCTGAACTCCACAGCCTACTCCTGGAAAAAGAAGTGTATTGCATATACAGCAAAATTATGCACATTTCTCTCTAGGTTTCTTTTGATAATGGAGACTGCTACACACTAATTTTCTGAATGTCACATAGCTATTCATACATAAGCAGTTCATGGCTTTTTTAGGATTGTTATACTTATTGTCATATAAATGTCTTTTATAAGCAAGTGGAAGTGCCAGAAGTAAATAAAAAGGAAAACAGATATATCCATGGAGAAGCAACAACTTTGCAGTCACAGTAGGTGGACAAGTAATTTGAAAGATGTTATTTCTGGGTCCTAGTTAAATTTATACAGATCTTCTGGTCAAGACAAGAATATCTACAGAAACTAAAAGAACCAGACAGCTACAGATCACAGAATTGTAGGGGTTGGAAGGGACCTCCGGAAAACGTCCAGTCCAACCCTTCAGATATTTATAAACAGTGAGGAGACGCCCCCTTGGTCTTCCCTTCTCCAGGCTGAACAGACCCAGGTCACTCAGCCTTTCCTCATAAAGGAGATGCTCCAGGTCCTTTATCATCTTTGTGACCCTCCACCGGACTCTTTCCAGGAGATCCCTGTCTTTCTTGACCTGAGGAGCCCAGAACTGGACACAGTATTCCAGACACAGCCTCACCAGGCCAGAGCAAAGGCCTCAACCTGCTGGCCATGCTCTTTTTAATGCACCCCAGGATCCCGTTGGCCTTCTTGGCCACAGGGGCACACTGCTGGCTCATGGCCAACCTGTTGTCCACCAGGACCCCGAGGTCCTCCGCAGAGCTCGCTTCAAGCAGGTCAGCCCGTCACCTGTACTGATGCATGCGGTTATTCCTCCACAGGGTAGGACTTCACACTTGCCCTTGTTGAACCTCATTAGGTTTCTTTTCACCCAACTCTCCAGCCTGTCCAGGTCTCACTGAATGGCAGCACAGTCTTCTGGTGTGTCAGTGACTCTTCCCAGCTTCGTGTTGTCACCAAACTTGCTGAGGGTGTACTCTATCCCTTTGTCCAGGTCATTGATAAAGATGTTAAAACAAGACCAGACCCAGCACCAACTCTGCTAGCTGCATGTCTCCAACTAGACACTGCACTGCTGATCACAACCCTCTGAGCTCTGTCAGTCAGCCAGTTCTCAATCCACTTCACTGTCCACTCACCTATCCCACACTACCTAAGCTTACCTATGAGGATGTTATGGCAGACAGTGTCAAAAGACTTCCTGAAGTCAAGGTAGTCAACTGCTCTCCCCTCCTCTACTCAGCCAGTCACGACATCATAGAGAGCTATCAGATTGATCAAGCATGATTTCCCCTTGGCAAATCCATGCTGACTACTCCTGACAACCTTCTTTTCTTCCATTTGCACTCATCTTTCCAGGAAGGAGACCACAAGTTGCAAAAAATTGCTCAAGTTAAGATGGTGAGAGAAAGACACGAGAGAGACTGAAATACACAACACAGAATAGTTGTGGACTTAAGGACTAAATGAAATCTGGTTGCTTTTTTCAATAATGTTCAGGTAGCATTAGGTACACTCTTATTTTATCCCTTTGCTTAATGGGTAAGAAGTTTGGGGGAATAACAGATATTTTGCTCTAAAAATGCAGCTTTGAATCACATTAATCATTCACTAGTGAGAATTATTTCAGGTGACAGAATCAGGCCTGTCATGTTACTTTGTCAAGAAAACAGAAAAGTTTGCAACCAAACTGAAGCAGTGCTGGACCAAAACGTTCCAGCTTCAAGAGAAATGAGGGAAGTGAAGCTGTCTACTGAACCACTTAACTGTGCACATAACTATTCATTCAAAAAGGAGTAGAAAGGCACCTAAGATGCAGGCAAGTTGTGAACTTAGAGTGTCCATATGAATATCAGGTATCATATGGATATTGCACTCATTTTAACCCAATATTTAACATGCACCGATTCAGAGAAAAGAAATTTCCCCCCAGTAGTATTTTCGATATTGTTCCCACAAAGCAACTCTGAGAACTGGGCACAAGCTCTGACAGGCAACAAAGGAAAGCTGTTTGGGACTGACTTTGACTTCAGCTTGAACACAGGGTTCAAAGCTGAAAGATGAAGGCTTAAAAACACACGTTTCTGCTTCCTGACCTGTCAAGATCATGGACAAAGTTTCCTTCTGTCAATCATTTCCATATTTTGCTGAAGTATAACTCTAAGTAGCAGAGGAAAAAAATAAAGATTAGAAACACAAGCTAAGCTATTAGCAGAACGCATACACACTTACAGCATTTAGTTTGTATCCACCAACTAGATATAATTAAGCACAATGACAGAACCAGAATTACATAGCCTGAACTAGTAGGTATTATTGAATTCAATAAATACAGAAATGTTATGTGAGCTACGAGCTAAAATGATTGAACTCAATCGTCTTTACTGAGTCATTTCCAATTTTTTACAAAAATTTTTAGATAACTACTTAATTTGAAAAATTATTCTAACAAATTGAACATTACCATTAATGAAAGAATACATGAGAATAATATGCCATTTCCAAAATGACCACTCCTATGCACTACATATGCAATATTATTTGTGTTTGTGTATAACCTAAGTTTACACCAAATGTTCTCCTTGGGTGGAGGAAGAACATAAACTGATTTTTTTAATTTAGTCAAAACAAAAATAAATTACTCGCCCATCCATGTATCTATTTTCATTTTGTGCATTATTAAAATAGCATATACAGTAGCCTTGTCTGTATTACCGATGACAACATGGTGGCTATTGGACTGACATAATGGTCTTAAGGAGTTTCCAAATATAAATATATTCTAATGAGATAATCCCTAGAGCATAGATATGGAGGAATGCTATCTAAATAATGTCACTTCTATTGCAGAATTGGTTTCAAATTAATTGTTTCTTTCTAAAGCTATAATTATCAGGAGGAATGTAGTTAGTCAGAAAAGATGAAGTTAAAAAGTGCATAATGTTTAATAGCTCATTAAATAGAAAATATATTGTAAATTTGGGAATCAGAATGACTCGCAGCTAACTGAGATGATGGGTCATGGCATATGAAAAGAGACTTTTTTGGCAGGAAAGCAATTTGGTAATGCTGACTGCAGACTGCATTTACTTGACATTCCGAAAGATCATCTGACACCAATGTAGATGAGGTGAACAGTGAAGAGAAAAGGAAGGGCAAGGAGAGCTGGAGGAGAAAAAGTTAGGTTATAAGCGGCTGGGTGGATGATGAGGAAGAAGGGAATACAAGTGTCATTACTGCAAGTTCAAATTTTAAAGCAGGAATGAGAACGAGATTATTGAAGAGAGTGCGTTCATGCAGCTATAGTGGTAGCTGCGTCAGCACTTTTCTCACAGAGAGGTTTTTTTTTAGAATTCATATAGGTGAATAATTAGCAATGTTATATTTTTTTTTCTGATAAGAAAGCATAGTAACTGTTATGTACCAATTGCTCTGAGGATGCTTTAAAAAGGATTCTTTGTTTTATGAGTGTGAAGTGTGTATTTGCCAGACATCAAATATGTATTTATAACAGATGCAACAAATCAAAGCAGCTCCAAAGAAACTCTGAAACATCTACGAATAATTATACTGCTAAAAAAAAAAAAATTACATCGCAGCCTCAAAGTGAAAGCTCAAAAAGGCTGAGCTAAGCTCAGACTTCTTCCTAGTACATTTTCACATGAGCAGTGACCCCACCAATTACATGAGAAGATGCAAACATGATCAGAATGGGGGCAGCAGCTGTGAAATTGTGTGGTCACAACCAGATCAGGTCGCACAACCCATGTTGGCCTCCATAAATGTGACAGATAAAGCCCCTTACATCCTTGTACAGTCATCTAAAAGTGTGACGTGATGGATGGAGCACTGCAGTATGTGGGCTCAGATTCCCAGATTCAGATCCATCTGAAAAGAGGAAGAAAGTTGCCCAGAGTTCTTTTGCTTTGTTAGTTTTTGACCACAAGATGATCTGTGGTAAAGGAATACTTCTATCAAATTATTATGTTTATAAATAGAACATAATACAATAATTTTGCCATAAAGGACAATGAAACTGCACGTGGGGAAGACAGACATTTTCAAAGGCTGAAGTTCAACCAGCACCTGGATTCATGGCTACTTTTCTTTGAGCAAATACCTCGCTTAAGTATAACGCCTTAGTTAAGAAGGTCTGGTTGCTTTGGCAGTGGTGTGTTTGAAGTATTATCTTAATTCCAGTGTAAGAGATATCCCGCATGATTTTAGATTGAAGAGGAAAAAGCAGTACCATATAATGAGAAGTGTCAGGCCACATTAACAGTACAGGCTGATAACAACCTATCTGAATTTATAGCATGTTATACTAGCCTACAAATACATTTTTTCTTGTCTTGATTCCAGTAAGCTTATAAACCAGAACTTATCTCACTTTAGTTACTGCTGTTACCAGACCTCAAGATAAAATTTACCATCTTATTTTAGCATAGCTTATTTGTTAGAACACACAGATTAAAATTAAAAAAAAAAAAAAAAAGACAAAAGAAAAAAGAAAAATCAAAGCTAAATAAACACTGGTAACACAGTCCAGAGAGGCTATTGTTCTACTGCCATGGCACAGAAATAGATCTTTTCTTCTGCAGCTAAGCTTTAAACATGACCTCATTTCTTGCAGGAATATCACAGCCTGATATACTTTGTCAGAAAAGTGATATTTTAGTTCAGTGCCACACCAGTAACACCACACTTGAAGAATCACATGACTGTAATTGTAGTTTCTAATACTATAATACAGGGCAGGTACTTGCAACATCTTTCTGAACGTACCTGCTGTTACACAGTCTCTGTTCCAAATATAAGGGAACTGAATGTTTACAGAAGGTGTAGGGCTGACAACCCATAGGAACAGATCTCAAGTCTTGAATTTGTACCCAGAATACAGACACAAACATAGCCATTTCAGCAGCACCCCACCCACGTGCCTTCAACATGGATCACTCCAAGCAGTTGGCAGCATTTATTCGGGCTCCCTTCTGAAAAGTCTGCTACCACATAATTAATTTGACTAGTCCCATTGAAGCCACACGCTTGCAGCTGAAATGCCTTGCTTGCTCAGAGCTCAGTTTCTGCCTTGCTGTGCACACCAGCAGGTGCACAACCTCATTTTTGCCAGCGGTGACTTTTACTGTTTGGACAGTTCTACAGTAAAAAAACAGACTAAGACTACTAACTCATCTCAGATAAACCATGAAACAAGCTTCAGATGGTACTAACGCTCATCCATTACTGGCAAAGATCCAAATCTCAGTCAGTCTGCTACGTACTAACAGCAGAGAATGCCCTTACATTTCCTCACAGCCATCAAGCCATCCTGACGTACTTTGCCGTGTCATTAAGTGCAATGATACAACAGCTAACAATGAATTACGGTTGAACCTGGAACTCAAAATGCCAAATGGATATCTTACACAGGGACAAACACCAAAAAGACTCAACTGAAAGGGGATCTATAGCGCACAGTTCTAACACAGTACTCACAGATCTCCCATTTGCGTGGCCGTGAAGAAAGCCCCTTAGTTTGAGTCTGCACATTGGAGGCCTTGGGACAGGTTCTCCATACGTGGTTTCAAGTGGTGAGGGAGAAGCCATAGGCAGAGACTGTAACCAGGAGGAGTGCCCCATAAAGATGCTCAGATGAGCATGAAAAGGCATTTGGTGATCCAGGGGCAGCACTACATTCCTTGCCCCATCCCATAGGGCAGCAAAGTCAGACAGACACAAGCAGAGAGCCAAACACCACACAGCTCTCCAGGCTGTGGTGAGATGGAGCAGAGGCCACTGCTCTGCCTTATCAATATGTGATGCAGAAACTGCAGCGGGAGAGCATGAGGGAAAAAGCCAATACGAGAGCATCAGTGCAAATGTGAGAGACTTGTTGGGTCTGTGCTCCTGTCTCCAAAGGAGCTGGTGTGAGACTGCATGTTACTGAGAGATTTATTTTAAAACTTATTAGATCCTGCTTAAAAAAAAAAAAATGGAAAGAAAGGAAGAGAAAGCAAAAACAGAACACTGGCCCATTGCAGTCTGGTTCTAATAAGCCAGTTAAAATATTCAGTGCAGCAATTACGCCTCCTTGCATTTCAAAGGGGAAATTGCTTTATCGGATAAAGGCAGTGGTCCATCCAGTCCAGTGCCTCGTCTTCAAACAGTGGATGTTAATATTGCTACAGGGGCAAGAAACCTTCCACAAAGCAAGAGGCCAGCATAGAACCAGAAGTAAAGGTTTGGTTATTTATTTCAAAAATACTTCAAATTAAGTAGCCCATTTCTTAATCGTGCTGGTATTTATACAGCTGAATAGGTTTGTAGAAATGTGCTTGTGCATTCATTTGCAGAGTTTGGCACTCTAAAGCACCTTACACAGCCTAAGTTCCAATTCATGATCTAAGCACAGAAGATTACCAAACAACTCACAGTCTAAAAAAAACCCTGTATGCTTTCATCTGTGTGCTACCCTGTCCTGTGGATCTCCCCTCGGTGTTGTTAGAGGGATGCTCGCAGTACAGGAGGCTGTGTACAGTGCTGTCCTGGTGCTGTGAGATCTGTGTTCAGGTTTCCTATTACAAGATCAGCAAGATGTGAACTGGGGCTACTTGAAAATGTAAGCCATTAACACAGTACAGATTAAGAGGTTTGATGAGCCTTAAACAAGGGACAAACACAACTTCTCAATTCTTATGCATGCAATTATGTATGCGATTGCTTCTGCACTGCAAGGACGAGGGATGGAATCTACACAAAACATTTTCTAGCGCTACATCAAACAATAGCTGCTGCTACAGTGCTTTCCACAAATCAGTGCTCTAATATAGGAAATGCATGAAAAAGCTAGAAAATCTTTTTTTTAGTGACTTCTTCCCATTTTTTCTAGGTATATAGTGTCCTGGCATAACTAGCACTGTAAAGCATTATGTCTATTTTTTCTTTCTTCTTCGAAAGTGTTTTTCAAAACACACTGCATGAAAGCAGCTCTATAAAAACACCTTGAATTGTTTATCTCAAAAATGTGACTGTTTTCCACTAGCAGTAGGAAAAAGTACATTAGCTGGCCATTATTATTTTGTCTTCTCTTTTGATAAACAACTGGCTCGCTATGGTAACTAAGAATGGCTGGCAAGGGTGTACAAAGAATCAAAGCACAGAAACCACCACCTGCCCAACTTCTACCAAGAGCAAAAGGAGATTGCTCTCAACACAGATTGACATTATTGTGGATGTTTCCATATTCATTCCTATGCCTAAAGAGTTTCGTAAAACTATCTTAGTTATGAAGAGTGTTTTGAAGCATACATTGACAGCCTGCAAAACTAAATAACTGGGCCAAGTTTTCTGCTGAAATAGCTCCAGCAGCAGTCTGCTGTATTTCAAAACTATTTCAAATCCACTTACAATGGATTCTGTGAAGCTCAGTACAGTATGTAAACGTTTTCTCACCCTAAAAAAAGCAAGCAAAATCCTTTTTAAGTGCATACTTAAATTCAGTGATCTAAAGATAATGGAGCAAATCTCCAGCTGGTTTGAAATGTCAGAGCTTCAGCTACTTCAAGGGAGCAATGAAAGTCTACATCCATTGAGGATGCCCCTCGTAACACACAAAAACAGTCATGAATGGGGCCAGGTCAGTGTTCAGCACTGCTGACATGGGAGGACCCTTCTCTTATAACCATCCAAGCAAAACTTTTGTCTCAGCCCCTTTAAAATGCTGCATTTCAAAAGGAAAATTGAAAATGCGTTTTCAAATGAAAAGCGATCGCTACCTGAACTATCTGGAGCTACAGCAGAAAATCAATGGGGGAAAGACAACAAGCATGTCATTCGAATGAGATGTGTAAATATGAGCCTGAACATTAATTAATTCAATTTGCGGAATCTTCACTTGCTCCAGCCCTTGCATCATCGGGGAGTCTTTGTTTGCTTTCATTTATTTTCTTTGTTTGATGACATTTGACTAATAAATACATTGATGAATTGCATCAGCAAATGCCATCCATATATCACAAAAATAGAATGTACTCAGTGCTTCTGGCACAGTGGCGTTAAAGGATTTTTTGTTGTTTGAACTTTCAGTACTTAACAAAGGAAATAATATTGCTTTCCTGGATAAACTTCCTGATTTTTATTTTAATTTCCAGTGAGCAAACAGCTGCAGAATAATGTGACTTAATGAAGCATTTCCAATAAAATACTGCAGAAGTTAAAAGAGAGACACAGAGCTGCTCACTCACTGATAGGTTGGAATAATTTTTAGAGATGGCGATCACATTTTTCTGTGGATGAGCATTAGGTAATGTAATTTTTCTGTCTTCCAGAGTCAGTGATTTCCTTTAGCATGATAACTAGTTAGCATTTCTCTATTACTTATTAATAGTGAGTAAAACACACAATATAATTAATGCAACGTACTGCTCATGCACTATTTATTCTTTACAGAGGCTGGTGAGCAGTAACACAGCCAGCAATAAATTTATGTGCAAAGATGCTCGGATCTAAAAAACGCCATGCAACGTTTTTCTCATCAAAAACATATCGCCTGCATTTGTGAAGAGGTCCTTTATCAAGACTGTCATCACCCGTGATGAAATTAGGAAACTTCTTGGGTGCTACACGTTTTTCTGCTGCCACAATTCGGTGTGAAGTATTATTTGCTCTATGTAAATGTAGACAGGGTTCAATGAATCATCCCTTTGCGACTTGCCAGTAAAGCAATCTCCAAAATCCATCTGTAGACACATCTCTATTTACTTCCGTACAGAGCGAGTTACTCATCCACTCCTACCACAATCACCAAGTGCCTCACAAGAGCCTCCACGCAAAGCTGGGATCCCTCTGCTCGCAGGAAGAGATGGGAAAAAGGGTACCCCACATATCCAGTCTGACACAGGACGCTGCCACATCAGCCAACACTCTCTGATTAAAGCAGCATGACACGAACCAGGATTTTAGCTCAGAGTTGGCCCCAACCAGCAGCAGAGAGAGAAGTGATGCCACATTGGTGAGAACCCCCTCATGCTCCGACAACATGTGGGAGCACCCAACAGGAATTCTGATCTGCAGTCACACAGCTGAGCAAAGCTCGCCACTCAAACTATGGCCCTCAGAGAGTTTACATTTGTAACAGTAACGGTGCTCGAGTTTGGGGAATTGGGACTTCACCAGACCAAAAAACACAGCTTTGAATATTGCCTCAGCAGCATCGGCACTCCAAAATAAATTTTTAATAATGGAATTTATATGAATTACTTTACTACTGTTCGTTATGCACAAAATAATTTAGAGGCATCAGCAGGAAATGGAAAAACTCCGAGGGATGTAACCCTTGCCACCCCTGACAAAAACGCCTGAGTCTGCTCTTTCCAACTTGAGTGGAGCTGCACTCCCAGCACCGCCAGGCTGCTCTGAACATGCACTCTGTGCTGCACCGCACCATCTTAATTTATCCATTTGGCTCCACTCAGATCAGCCCATAAAGTAGTTTTAAAGTGTTAAACACATAGCCGGCTGAATGCTAATGCCTGCAACTCCTGGGCACGGCGGAGGAACCGGATAGCAATTATCATTCAGTCAATAGTCATTTAAATGCATCCAGCATTGCCGGAAGACCCTGAGACCCCGAATGTTTTATGGGGCTTCCAGGGACAGGGGTTGAGTGTGTTTATGATTCAGATGGAGGGTTCTTCAGGAGCCGGAGCGCAGCGCTGGGGCTGAGCGGCAGCAGCGCAGTGCTCAGTGCTTTGCACAAACCCCGATCATCTCCACGCAAGGGCTGGAAAGAGACAGCTGTAGCCACGCATATAATTTAAAATGCTTCGAGCAACGATTTGAACTCCTGCTACAAAGGCAGCAGGCTGCAGAGAGGTGCTGGCAGCTCCTGGCAGCGTGGGCTGTGGCTGACACCGGGGTGTCCGAGCCGACAGTTCAGCGGGCACGGAGCGGGGCAGTTTAAAACTTTCCCTTGCAAAGCTGCGGATGGCATGGAACACGGGAAAGCCTTTTC
This sequence comes from Penelope pileata, assembly GCA_013396635.1. Classification (NCBI taxonomy): domain Eukaryota; kingdom Metazoa; phylum Chordata; class Aves; order Galliformes; family Cracidae; genus Penelope; species Penelope pileata. Next base: position 537,718 of record WBMW01001960.1, read on the forward strand.
GGTGCGGAACGCAGAACGCGTGATATTCCGCAGGTGAAGGGGTTCGCTGAAACGGAGCGGGAGCAGCGCAGGGGTACAAGAGGGGCTTCACACTCTGTGCCACAACTTGGGCAGCGTGACCAGCAGAAGGGAACAGAGTCCTGACCCATGCCCTTACAGTTCCTTTTTTATAGCGGTCACGAATCCACTCCACGCTGTTATGCCCCCCCACACCCCGCAGCCGTCCCGCGAAGCTCCCGCTCCCCACGCGGCGCTCCCGGGGCCGCAGCACGGCGGCCGCCCCTTCCCGCACACCCCGCCGCGCTCCCGTACTCCCGCGGCTCCGCACAAAGCGTTCCTCCGACCCGCACCGGCCCGAGGTACGCACCTCGCAGCTCCCGGGCGCAGCGTGGATGGAGCGGCCGAGGGGCGGCGGCGCTCCCCCCCCAACCCGCGCCCCCCACTCCAGGAGGCGGCGACCGCCCTGNGCGATGGAGTGGGAAGGAGCGAGACTCGAAGTGTTCCTTGTGCGCGGTTTCGGAGGATTAAAAATCAAAATGAAACGGGAGGAGAAGTAGGGACGAGCTGTCGAGGAGCGGCGGGGGGGGG
>WBMW01001960.1:538315-570944 GCA_013396635.1 Penelope pileata
GTGAGGTCCTGCAGCCCCGTGCCGCTCCGCGCGGGCCCGGCCCGGCCCCGCCGGCAGCGGAGGGGAGGGAACGCGGCGCGTCCTGCAGCGCTCCCCGCGCTGCGCCGCCTCTGATTGGCCCCCGCCCCCCCGCGCGGCGCGGAGCGGCCCTCCCGCCGCCTCCCTCTGCCTCTGGGGAAAAGTACACGGAGAGCAACGGCTTCACCCGCAGCGGCGGCGGCACCGCGGAGCGGCCCAGGGGACGCCCGTGTCCTCGCAGCCGCGCGTGGGGCTCCCGCAAGCGCGTCCGACTGCGGAGCGCCCCGCGGCCCGCGCACAGCGGGGCTGAGCCGCCCCCTCCCTTCTCCCTTCTCTCTCCTCTCTCCTCCCCCCAGCGGCGGGGCGGGGGCCGCGGGCCGCCAAGTTTCAGCACACGCACACACGTGGAGATGCGCTGCGGAGAGGAGCGTGGCCCCGCGGTGCCGCCCTCCCCCGGGCAGCAGGCGCCAGGCGGGCACCTCCGCGGGGAGCGGAGCAGGACAGGGGCTGGGGTTGGGGCAGGAGGGAGGCGGTGGCAGCGGCAGCAGCCAAAAGCTGGAGTGTGTCTCCCTCCAGAGGGAGAAGGGCGGCACTCCCGGCGGTGGGAAAGCGCGGCTTCCCCGGGCGGGGTGGGGCGCGGGGCCGGAGGCTGCGGGGGAATCTCTCGGGGGTCCGAGCCCCCCGGACTCCTCTCCTCCTGCCTTCTGCTGTCAGCCGCCGCGGCGACTGGGGGATAGAGGGAGTGTGGGAGGGGGAGCAAACGCAGCTCGCTGCTTTGTTTCAGTGTGGCTGTGCAAAAAAAGGACGCAGAGAGCAGAGGGAGCCAGGGGTGGTGGGAAAGGGCCTTCACGCATTCCACTGACATCTAACACAGGGTGGAATCCTCAGTTTTCTACCGGAATGTTTGGCCGTGCCTACATTAAATTGGGAATGAATGCATGCTGGGTTAAGAAGCATTGATTTACTTAACTTACATTGTCTTTTTTTTAGTTAATTGTTATCTGTACCACCTGGTGTAACAGCAAATCTCCAGAAAGGAGCTTCTGTTGAGGCTTCAGGTGCCAGCATATCTTGTACGATGCTGGTGGCCAACCCCGTGAGAAATGGAAGAGGAAAGTGGAACCCCAACTGCTGTTGTCCATGCTAGGGATGTAAGTAAGGATCCACAGAATGGTTGGATTTTTTATTTTTATTTTTTTTTCCAAAGCAAATACAGACCTGAAGACCTGTGCAATCAAAAAGAAAAGGCAAAAATAAGAAAGAATGAGTTTAATGCTGACTACCCTGCACACAAATGGGACGAAATACAACAAGGCTGGTGTGGAAAGGGCAAGTTAAAAGACTGACCTGTTAAAGGCCTGGCGTGGCCGTCAGGGGCCCTGCTGAGGAGCACTGCGGTGTGGGTGCCTGGGAGCAGCTGCGGCCCCAGGGAAGGCTGTAAGGACAGAGGTGGTCTTAGTCATTGGAAACTGATACAGTAACAGCACAATTTCCGTAGTTGGTAACTGTGTTTCTTCACTCACAAAGGGCTAAAAATAGCGCAAAACCAACTGAAACAACTAAGACAGTGCTACAATCCGCAGGGTAATTTCCATACATTGAGGAAGACCCAAGGCAGCGTGAATCCATAGGTGCTGGATGCTCCTGTCCCAGCAAGGCAAGATGACGTGGACCCTGAATGCATGACAGAACGGGCAGCAGTCACAGTTGTGTGGGTCAGTGCAGGACAACGAATGTTGTTATTGGTTTAGAAGTTAACCAAACACCTAAAATCCTAATAAAGCAGCTGTTACACTGCAGACGTAGCTCACACCTTGTAATTACAGGTCTCTAATAGCTGTTTTTATCATTACACTCAAGCTGACTGCGTACAGTGAGACCAGAGAGTGCTCAGCAGTCCCATGCTGACGTCCAGGCAAACACATCGAGGGACACAGAACTACTGCAACCAAGTTAAAACCAAGTTAAAGCCATGCAAACAAGTCACATTCAAAAAAGAAAAAAAAGAAAGAAAGAAAGGAAAAAAAAAAAACAGCAGACAACTCATTTTGGAAAATATAATCGTTCCTTGCGGTGCAATGCTGCTGCACGTGAGCAGCTGTTCGAGATCCCTTTGCGCAACATCTGAAAGTCTGGATGGACGCACAGCACCCACACGCAGGCTGTGTGATGCCATGCAGGGGGACATGCCTTCAGGAAGCTTCCCTGTGTGCTTCCACAGCACAGCCAGCGCTCCTGGGAAGGACTGAAATGATCCGTTACACCTCTGCAGTACAGCTGCCTCTGCAGATGCTTGCTTAGTAAGCCTGACTCATCTCCAAAGGTGCATTTGGGCATATGATAAATTTGCCATTTTCTGGAAATTCCAAATTGGCAGTCTTTGTGCTACACAGACTGGATTTATATCCTTCTGGCTGGAAAATCCCCAACAGGATACAGTGGCCTTAGAACACAATGCAGTTACAAAACACAGCTATTATATGAATGTCTTTTCTTGCTTTCGTTTTTTAGTGTCGCTACATCTTAGTTTTCATCACTTTGTCGGGCTCTTCCGCACAGCGAAAGAAAAGCATAAAACATAAAAATGGGCATTGGCTCTCACGACAGGTGTAGTGTTTGGAACAACTTCGGCATTTCTATTTCAATTTGAACAGCACAGCATAAAAAGGCGGAAAATAAAAAGTTGTTTCAGAATGCAATAGTTGCATACATGTTGATTTAGGATATTTTTATACACCAGTTTTACTCAGAGACATGCGTGTTCTGAGCTGCTAAACATAGGAAAATTTTGGTGGGCACATGGATTTTGCCTCTAAGAGCTGATGAGTTCACTGATGTCTACCAACAGTTTTGCTCCTTTATCCTTACCATGAGACCTTTTCCCTCCCATCACCCGCTGTGCTTTTTACTTACACCAACTAAAAGTGCCAGTGATAACACCGTTCTTCAGTTTAGTAGGTTAGGTTCTTGGTTACTCATTTCGTTCATAAAAATTAGGTTTTCATTTGGGCCTTTCATTGAGCTTCGAGTACTAAAGCAAGCAGGGACACAGGCCACGGCTCTCAGCGGGAACACTTCAATGCAAGGAGACCTACAGAGTCTTAGAGCCTGATATTCAGCATCCTCCTGCATCCCTCTATTTTCAGCCTCTAAAGCTGGAGAAGAGGAAGCATTCAACTTGTCCACCAGCCTCCATGCAACTTTTTCTGCAAAGAGGTTTTCTAGACAATATCGAGCTTGTACTGTTGCATTGGAGTTATTCTGTGCCAGCTCCTGGACTTGCATTTGTCTTTGTCAAACTTGATGAGAGCTCACCTCTCCAGACTATTTCCATCTCTCTGAGCATCAGCACTGCCCTCCAGTGTATTGACTGCTCCCTCACTTCGGCGTCACTTGCTGAGAGTGTTTGCCACTCTGTCATGCTCGCTGTTAGTGAAGGCTGTCAGCACATTGACTCCAGTATTGAGCACTGAGGAAAGCCACGATGACCAGCCCCTGCTCATTGAGTCTGGCACTTCAACCAATTTGCATCCATTGTTATAAGCCGGTACCATGTTATCAGCCATCCAGCACCTATCTGCCCAATTTGGCTGTAAGGATGTTAAGGTAGAACACATCTAAAGCATCAACAGAGTAAAGATTATCATCCACTGCACTACCCTGCCCTACACAGTCATGTCGTAGAAGGCAATCGGGTTGGTAAGACACAATTTGCCCCTGTTGAATCTACAATGACTATTCCAGATCACCTTCTTGTCCTTCGTGTGTATGAAAATGGCTTCCAGGAGAATTTTCTTCATAGCCTTCCTGACTTGTATGAGGGTTACTCCAAAAGTAGAGTAGTTGAGAATTTGCTCTGTCAAACACTGTTATTATACTCTTTGTGTCTGTGGAAATAAATAGGAGGCACTGCTTGCAGAGTGGCCTACATAGATCCCTGTAGCCTCCTTGCCTTTTTGAAAATGGGCACCTTTACCATTTTTCAATCACTCAGGGCCTTCCCATCACCATGAATCTCTGCAGCTGATGGAGAGAGGTCTCACAGTGACATCAAGCCCCCTCCCTCAGTGCACATGGATGCACTTGGTCCCACGAGTGTAAAAGGGCCTTATTCGTCTTCCCTTATCAGGGGTGGTACCGTGCTCCCCTAAACTCATCTGCAAAGCAGAGTTAAACAAAGATAAAGAAATCCTGGGATGAATACTGTTTGCCTGACCTACTGCATAGAATATCATGTGGAAGGATCTTTCTTCTTATGCTATTTCATCAAAAAGAGCAAAATCCCCCAGGCTATAAGAACTGTAGCTATTTTGAAACATAAAGATCCTTCTTTCTAATACTTTGTAAAGCACCTAAGCTCCCTAAAGGGGAAAGATTTAAAAATTTGCACTCTTCATTTCTCATTTTCTACCTCTTGACAAGTCACCACTCGCCCTTTTTTTCAGGTCTTTTAAGTATCATCACGAGGCACCTTACTTTCTGCAGATGTCAGAGACCCTGTGCTGCCAATTGCAACTTTTGAGTCTTGCTCTGCACAAGGCACATACCAGAAAGTTCAGTGTTGCTATATTTTGTACTGTGGCTCCAAAACTTTTCTGAATCTATTTAATCTGCATAGGGGGGAAAAAGAAAAAAATCAGGATTCAGATGAAAAGTAGAACAATATTTGACCACCCTATCTTTTGGAAACAGCCATAAATTTTCTGTTGAACAAATGAGTTGCTTGATTACGTTATGTATTTAGTAAGCAATGTGTCTGTGCTTTATTGCACTAAAAGGAGTTGTTCATGGGTCAAACATTGCGGGGTGGACATAGAGCCACCTGGATTGCACAACAACATTGTAAATTTCAAGACAATTAAATGTAGCATTTGCTGCTTATTGAAGGTAAAGTAAGCACTACTCATGAGCTTAGGAAAAGCCCCAAACCACGAAACTATGCTCAGGAAAAAAATGTGAGCCCTTTGACCCTTTCTTTCTTTTTTTTTTTTTTTAAATATTTCTCCTACTGCCTCTGTAGGACTCAACAGGAAATAGAAGCAAACATTAAATCAGACATCTGAAGAAAGAAATAGGAGCAGGGAAAGTGTTGATACTTGTCTGGTTGGTTTATGATATAATAGGACTCATTCATCGGCCTTATCTGAATTTGTTGTTAATCTGACACAGTACAGTGGTTCCTATTTCATTGTGTCAAACAGCGTCAGTTCTTACAGCCATGCTTACAAAGAAGTTCCTACTCCTGGTTAAATGTATGTTAGTTTCATTTCAATTTTATGCTAAATGTTGCACTATAGACAAAAAAAGGGGATGGAAGCAATTTTTTTTTTTATTTACAACCTTGTAGGAGAGCAATGAGCAGACCTCCTCACCTAATGAAATTTTCATATCAATTTAAAATAAATATAATTATTTTCAAAATGATGTCTTGAATTATTTTTATGAATTCATTATATTCAAATAATGAAATTATATTAAAGAAAAGGAGATCTTGTGAAAACAGAAGGTTAGGCAGACCGTGAGTGGTAAAGGGAAGTAAGGATCAGGTTGGTTTCACAGAACGAATCGTACTTAGCTTTTTCCTGAAACATCTTTGCTGAGGGCAACATATGTTGGCAGATTTGAGAACTCATCTGCAAGAAGAATTAGGCTTCACTGTAGAGATTCATAGTGCCATTTATTATCTCATGATAGAGCATTTTCTAATCTGTGCGGTGTCATTTTAAAAACAGGCATCACAAATTCTGGTAAAAAAAGGTGTCAAAGCTTATTAGCACAGTAACTCAGTTCCCTCACAGTGGGAGATAAATTAGGGGGCTATAAGATGTGTTGTTTGCTGCAAAAATATGAAAAAGAATCACTGTGAACTGTGTTATTTTTTTACTAGAGAAATAATGCTACGTCTGTTTTATAGTTACAACACAGTCTTTCAAATTATATAATATAAAGTTCGCTAAGGAAATTTAGTGAAGGGTACAGTGCATTAAGTAGGAATAAGTTGTTCTGTCTCAGTATTTCATTCTGACTTAAAGTCTTTCTTACTCTGAATTTTAACCACTTGTATTTTAATAAGGGAAGGAAAAATAAAAGGAAATTACACTCAGAAATGTACTAGGCTTGTGTATGTACATTAAAAAACATTAAAAGATGCCTTAAAGGTTATTACAGACTTTGCATTTTAATAGCAAGGCAAAAAAGGCATATTTTGATACAATTTTTCTGCATCTTGAGTACAGGCAAAAGTAGATCTTCCAAGTATTAAGCGTAGAAGTACCATTATTTATAATATTATCTACTGTATTTATTCCAAAACAGCATGAAACTGGGGGGAAGGAACCAACACAAGGAAAGAAAGTTATCATGTTTCAATGTTCTGAATTGCAGATTGCAAGATGTTTTCAAAACAAGACTACTAAAAAGGAAACATTCTTTTTTTGGGACGTGGGGGGAAGGACAAGAAACTATTAATTCATGGTGAAAAAATGCCTCCGATCAATGAAGAAACAAAAACAAAATCAGCTCCATATGTATAAAAAGTTGCATTTTTCTATTTAGATTATCTGTGCTTTTCAATGAGCTTAGGAATGTGTAGCTAGTGGATTGCATAGTAAACAGTCTGAATATAAGGCATTTCTCTTTGTATAAATGTGAAAATGTGCAATGTGAAATAAAACTGTACGTACTGAGAGAGGATTACTGCTGCTTAGATGTCGGGATGCACAGGGCTAGGAAGTCATACATTGTTTGAACTCTGCCTCCCTCCTTCATCAAATACATAGCAGGAAATGCTAAGGGATGTGTGGCTTTGAGTTTTTCTGCTTTTGTGGCTGTCATTGTCTGATTCCTGTGAAGGGAGTGAATTTGTGCTTGGCTGTCCTTCAGATTAACCTTGCCTTGTTTGTGGCTCAGGCTGTGCGGTGGCAGAGTGCTATGATGCCTTGATACCACTCAAGAGAGTTAACTGCAGGCCTCCCTCTGTTGTTACAACCAAGGCCATACTCACCTGACTGAGGTGAAATCAATATCTGGTTACTTGTGTTAAAAAGCCACACACAGACAGACAGAAATGTCTCCCTGCACCCCACACGCACCCAACTGGTGCAGTCTGCAGAAACGCTCACCCCATAGTCATCCTGTGGAGCTTCACCGCCTGCGGGGTGGCCTCATATGGCAGAGCATCAGCTCTGATTTCCTTTTCTTTCTCACCCATGGGGCACAGTAAACACAAGAGTAAATCTTGGCTTGGTCTTGGCTGAGACTAACACTTATTTTCCAATATCAAGCCCAAGTACAATGTGCAGTTGGTGAGCAATAACCAGTGGAGCCCTGGGTCCTGGGGGACATATCCTGCATGGTCATGAGAATCATTTTGACATTATCATTCTGACAAATGCTAAAGCACTTATATTTTTCTTCAGAAATATAGTCTGGGACCAATCCTTTCTGTGTGTGCTTGTAGGCCAGAAATTCAGTATTCACAGAGAAGCAAGCAAGGATTTTTACTTGTGCTCTGGTGGGCACTCACACGTAGCAGCTGCGGTGACAGGCAGGTATGCTGAGATTTGGCACCTGGAAACAGGCTCAGTGCTCAGAGCTCTGCATGGAAAAAACTAGCTTTCCCAAGCAGCTCAGAGGTGTCTTGGACAGAGATGCACAAAAGGCACAGCCTTGGAGGCTGAGACTCCACTGCTGCTGCTAGAGCGATAAACCCAGTGTGTAAATCTTCTTTGTTTTCCTCCTACTTTAAGCTCCATGGCAGATCTGCTGTTCCCTGCCTGACTCCACAATTACTTCATTATCCACAAGTGCCCTGGTTTTTTCTGGCATTAAGCACCCACAAATGTCAGGGAAGCTGTGAAGGGGGGATCTCTAAAAAAATGAGGGCGAGGACGGTAATTGGGAGATTTTGCCGCTAGATGTCAGTAGGCAGAACACAGACCTGATACACAGCCATATAAAATGACATTTCAGTTCTTCTGTTTCCCCTTCCTTCCTCCCTCCTCCACTCCTGACACATATATGCGCATACGCACAAAAAGAAAATAATCTAGGGAGCACTTCTATGTGGTTTGCTTTTTTTTCACTGTAGCCTTACACAGATAAAAAGCAGAAGATCTAATACTCGGTTAAGCTTAAGGTGACATATCAAAGAAAAAGAGTTGTCTAAAATTTCAAGTTGCTAAACAAGCTGAATAATAACAAGTTCTGTGAGCTGTGGAGCTAATGAAGTCTGGTTTCCTATGGATTTTACCTCATGGCTGATTGAACCTTTTCCTGTTCTGGGGAATTTCGAATTTTCTCTTTTTTACCTCATGGTTGATTGAAGTATTTCCTATGCTAGGGAACTTCAAATTTTCTCTTTTTTTTTGCATAATGGTGATCCCAAGAGGCAGTCTTTCTGAGATGGATTTGTGGCTTTTCTGTCTCCTTTCCAGGCATCTTTTCTTATTGTAAGTGAATACTTCTAAGACTGCTACCCATCTCTCATACTTTGCTCATATCAGACGAGGCTCCAAAATGCACGAAGTGTGCTTCCATATGTAACTTAGAAAAACAAAATGCAATCTCTTACATAGATTTTGCAAACTATTACTCAGATTTATAAAGCCATTTATTTCATAGTATAACTGCCAGAATTACTTAACACATGGCAATTTAAGTGTTCCACTAAATATTCTGATGATTCCTACTTTTTCTACCCAATTATGAATTTATGGAATATTCAGAAATGTGCCTGATTGGCCATTGAGTCTTTGCTGATGAAACTCTAGTTCCTATGACTGCATGTCAATGAGTTACTCTTTCTCCCTTTTTTCTGCCCTATCAAAAAAAGAAAAAGTAGATTGCATGAAATACAATCCTTTACATCAAGCACTCTCATTCCTCCCATGCAGTGAAACAGGCGGCATTGTTAACCGTTGGAGAAGGGTAGGCTGGCCTTCTCTCAGCATTCTTTAACTCCAGCTAAACTCCAGAATTTCTACAATTCCAGAGAGAATAAGATTAAACGCTCAGCACTTTTCTCTTATTGCAAGCTTATGCTTACTCCAGCTCTTTTTGATTGTATTTTTTGTATGTTAAATTAATGAGCTTTACTTTATTATCCTATCACATTTTAAGCTTTGGTTAGTCTAGCTCTTAAAATGTACATAAAATGAGTTTGATTTTATTAGCTATTATTTAAATGATCACCTTAAATTAATCCCTTTGTAGTGTGAAGCTGTTTTTGTTGCATTACAATGGTTGCTTATCCTTCCTGACCTGAGATTATATGGCATCATAAAAATTTAGCAACAGATTTTAAAAATTAAAGGGAAATTTTATGAAGCACGAATGATAGCCATGCAGACTCAACTATACTACTCTATAATAATGATCTCTCCTGAGCTATTTTTACAGAAAGAGGTCAATGCCGTGAAAAGTTAGAATATATCTAAACATGATTGACATGTTAAACAAACTTTAGCAACTTCATATTCAAAATATCATCCTCAGCAAATAGATTCAGAGCCATTTCAATGTTCTGGTACAATGACCCTTGTTCAGAAGCAAAGTCCGTGCAACTTATTGATTTCCTGGCATTAGATTTGTGTGTTTTCTGGGTTTTGTGTTGTTTTTTTTTTTTTTAGTAGCATAATAGCATCATAATATAATCTCTTCACAGTGGAATAGCATATGCTTATTCAGACAACCTCCACTCTGTTGCTTCTGTCTCAGTCCAAGCTCTCTCTGTCATGGTAAGCTTGTTCTTCCTTTTTAGTCCTCTCCCACACTGTCAATACTGAAGGTTTTGGATAAAGGCAGCTTTCAACCTAGTGTCCATTAATGCCTTCTTTTCTTCCAGGATAATCCAGTACTCTCATTACATAACGCACATCTTGTGAGGTCAGTGGATTCGCTCAGGAAATGGAGACATCTGAATTCAATCAGAAATGCTGACAGAGTATATGAATTTTTAATGCCACAGCTTAATGTAACACAATATTTTTATGTACTTACACAAGTTTCCAAATTCTCATTCAGCAGAAAAGTCAAACTAATTCATTCATATTTTCTCAATGCATTACAAGCAGCTTCCCCACCTGCCCACCTGTTGCCATCCCTCAAACAGGCAAACAAGAAATGGAGGTTTTCCAACACAAGCTGAAATGAAGAGCTCTTGGGTTGTCACAGATCAGGAGGAAAAAATAAGCAGGCAACCAAATTGTTTTCGCTCTTGTAAGTGTGATAAGCTACATTTTCTCCTCCAGTCTCTACTGATGGAAAGCACACAAGTGTAGTGGTTTTCTAAATGTGTGGATACCCAGACCTTAAGGTGGTCTCTCGAACACAGGCTACACTGACTTAGACCAAGAAAATGACTGCAATTCTGAAAGCTGTTGTATCCTCCTGAATCTAATTTGAGCTTATGTATTTGTCCTGGGTGGGCGATGGTGAACCATCTTCTGGTATTCCTGTATAAAGCAATAAAATGTGCAGGTAGCTGTGAAGATGAAAACTCTTCATCTTCTTAGGAACTGTAATGCTGTATAGGATCCTACCAAAGATGCCTGACTGCAGAAGTCCGGATGACAAAAAGGTGTGCACACATTTAATTCAGAGAAGACACCACTGCCTCATCCTCAGTTTAGAAGCTTCTAGCTTCAAGCACCTGCTTGAGCTGTATATTCTCCTATATATTCACACAGATGAACACAAATAGAAGGCTGGGGGGAGTTCCCATGAGACCTGAAAACTTAATACACTGAAAATGTTCACCTTGAGGGAAAAAAAGTACCCAGAGTACTGGTACATTCATCCTACTGGTGTTTTTCTCTTACCATGCTCATGGGTCCTGAGCTGTAACAGAAAGGCCCTTGTGCACAGACACCTTCTTCAGCCAAATCACTAGTTTCTCTTTCATGGTAATATATCCAAGGGAAATGCTCTACTGCTCAGATACATATGTATTTAGGCAAAGGGAAATAAGGAATGACTATGGGTAACCATGCGATGGATGGCAGAAGTGGAAGGGGTGTGGAGGCCATGGTGGGCCTGCCAGAGGGTCTGTGACAGGGCCGGCTCCTTGTGGTGGCTGGGCCACGGCCGCCCCTCAGGGGCCTTCTGGCTCCTACTGCTCCTCTGGCTCACTCCCTCACTGCAGAGGGCTTATGCTCAGCTAGCACTGTCCCAGAACTCTTCTAAATCACCTTTCTGGCCTCCTCAAGGAAAAGAAAAAATGTTTTATGTATTTATTTGAAGATCTTTGTAAGTTCAAACTGAAAGAACTTAATTTTACAGGGTTTGCTGTCAATCAGTGATCCTTTTTATTACATTACAGGTTGAAGGTCATTACAAATGTCACCAGTAAAATAATTTGGTCTGTATTTGAACAAGGCATACGAGTCTGACCTACACCGACTGACCACTTCATGATTCTTTTTTCAAGGAAAGTCTTGAATAAATGACAACATTTACATTAAACTCCCAAATAATGAACAGCGTTTCTATATTTCCAATGCTAATGTGTTCTATTTTTAGATAATTTGTGTTTATTTTAGTGTCAGCTAGGAAAAATACAGGATTGCAATACACCTTTTCACTGTCAGAAGCAAACAAAAGTACAAGAATATGCTTTATCTTGAATGCAAGGTTAAGGTGTAGATTTGGGTTAAAGCACCCAAGTCACTGAGATATCTAATATGCTAAAATAGGTGTCTAAACCCTTCCTATGACATATACCAAGGAGTATAGTTACGCTGGTAAGTACACTCTCAAAGTCAGACTTCCCCATTCCCACCCTCATCTCCCCCACAAATCCTCAAGCCTATGCCTTCAACCTGCTTCCCATCCTAGGCTGGCCATGTGTGTTGTAGTAACTGAGATTTAGTTCTTCCTAAAAACATTGTGGCAAATTGAGCCCAAGCCACTGTTAGTCACACAAAAAGAAACAAGTCAGCAGCTTTCCTTGTAGGTCTGGTGCTCAGTGTAGGTACATCTGCAGTAGGTGAGGACTACACCATTCATTCTCACTCTTGCAGCTGGATTTCCTCTACTAAACCTATCATGTACCTGCAGCAAATGCTCCTGGATATCTAAACCCTTAGACATTTATCATTTTGCCACCTAGCAATTAGAAGCAACATACCTAATGATATCCCCACAGTTAACAAGATATTGAGAGGCTTATTTTAGGCCAAAATCACAGAGAACTAAAGCTGAAGGAGGCTGCCAAGTCCCCAGTGCTGAATCCGGCTCAGTGTTTTGACTCCCTCTTTATTCTCCTTTCACATTCCCATGTAAACTGTTTCTCTCCTCCAATTCTTTCCATGTAAATCCCAAGTCTGCTGCAGTTACAGTGTCAAGGAGACACATTCCCCAGCAGTGAGTTAATGCCCAGGGTCCTCCCTTATTACCTGATCAGGAAAACCTCCTCCATAACTCAGTGTGCCCTAACAGAATTCCCTGTGTAAGCCTGGTCCATCACACAGTGAGACTCCTAATTCCATAGTATGGACAACATCAGAAATGTCAGGATTTTAGTAAACAAAAAGGCCTTCATACCTCCATACAAATAGCCTTTGCCCATAAAACCGATCCTTATCCCCTGCAGTACCTGACTGGGATGCTGGAATTTAATCCCCAGCAGAGATGCAAAGAGCAGTGTGCCCACAATCAGTGCACATCCCTGGGATGAAGGCGGTATAAATCCAAATCTTTATCATATTCCTGAAGGCAGGAAGGTCCTACAGAGAGATGTGGACAGTCTGGACCACTGGGCTGAGGCCAGTGGGATGAGGTTCAACAAGACAAAGTGCCATGTCCTGCACTTTGGTCACAACAACCCCATGCAACACTACAAGCTTGGGGCAGAGTGGCTGGAAGACTGTGCTGATGAAAAGGACCTGGGCTTGTTCGTTGATGCTCGGCTGAACATGAGCCAGCAGTGTGCCCAGGTGGCACATTTGTAAGTGCATATTATGAATAAGGCCTAGAGAATGAAATGGTACCTTTAACAATTTCACTTTATCAGTTAAAAGGTTCAGCACTTTACAGAGTTGGCAGCCTATAATTCTGGGGCAAAAAAAAAAAAAGAAGAAGAAGAAGAAAAAGAAAAGTTTAACAGAGTTGAATTCTTTTTCAAAATGTTCCACCATTTAACTTGATTTTTCTGCACAGGCTCTGGATAAATGTCCTTTTCCAGACACAGACAACCCTACAGAAAAGGTTACACCCTCCCTGTTGGAGGTAGGCCCTCTATTTGATTTGCCACTACATGTGTTCATTTTATCTCTCTCCAGTCCTTTTCATATCTGAGAGGTAAAAATACTTTATAAGAAAGAGTAGAGGTCAAAAAAAGTTATTATGAAAGTTATTAGTTAATAATTATCTTTCCCAGTGGATAGTTATACAAACAAAAGTTGCCTGTATCATGTTTGAAGTTCATCTCATAGGTACTAAAAATAACTAAACTATGAAAGTGTGTAATCTAATTTGTTTTCCAGACTGCACAGGTTAGTCCCTAATTTAAGCTTGCCTTGTAAGGTTTTTCACACGTTGATGTAAGGTAACTTTGACTGTTCTTCTCTATAATTTTTATTTCTGACTAAAGAGATACTTAGCATCTTTTTAATTAGGAGTTTTGACCTAAATTTATCAAGCAGCTGCCTAATGTCACTGTTCCTTTTATTCTTCAGAAATAAATTATTGGCAAATTTAAATCACCTTCACCCAGCAACAGCTTCCAAAATGATATAAATGTTGATCACTTTCTGATTTCTCTGAAGTTTATTATAAATGGACGCTAATATAGCTTATAAAATCAAAAGCACTGCAATCCTCAAAAATAATCCCAGTGCAAAACACTAAACCACTACATAAGCCAGTTTTATTAACAAAACTAACAAACAAGCAAACAAAGTGAAACCACCATTTCATGGCAATAGGATTTTTCCCAGAAAATAGCGTTTTATCCTGGGTGCTTAAATGTTCGAAGATAGAAAAGAGGAGATATTTCACTCTTTTGAGTGGATAATTAATGATTAATGGAAAAATAATGTCTTCATTTTTTAAATGCACAACTGTATGCCAGAAATAATACAATCATTGAGATATCATTGCTTTGTTACTTCTGAATTATTTTGACAGTGCTTACTACTTTTCAGTCTCATATTTAGATCTCAAAATTCAGAAGATGCATGAAGGATTGACCTCATCAGGCTTAGCTACCTAACAAGGTAGCTAGGTTCCCTTTATAAATAACAGGAAGACACCACCAGACAGCAATTTGTCTCACCATAAAGCAGAGGGTGTTAATCATCTTTTAGAAGAGCCTATCCGTCTCTATTGACTAATAAAGGATCATACTCAATTAGCTAAGTCTGGACACTAACACTTAGATAGTAAAGTCTAAGTTCATCATGTACAAGGTTCATCTGATCTCACTTTACTACCTAAAGGTTAGGTAGTATGTAATTTCTCATAGTAATACGTAGAGCTTGGGGAGAGGGCTTGTTTTTTATAGTATGTTCATTCTCTCTCATGCCCTTAGACTCAACTGCAAATTTGAAGAAAAAGAAATTGAGACATCATTTGCAAGTTATAGCTATAAGCCAGCTCCCAGAGCTGCCAAACACCTACAGTTCCCATTGTCTCAAAATATTATTCCCATGTACGTTTTTACCTGATGGTCTTTCAAGGTTCCTTCCAACCTCGGCTGTTTTATGGTTCTGTGATTATGGTTCATTATTCTTCTCCTTTCTAGGTTCTATTGCCTAGTTCTATTAAGGAATAAAATATCCAATCACCATTTCAGACAGTTTGTCACACCTCCGTGTGGTACAGAAAAGGCACTGCTTAGCAAGTTTATATTCCATGAACACAAAATAAGTTTTTAGCTACCTGTCATACAGCCATATTTTCACCCTTAAACTCATCAGCCTAACTGCATTATTTGCCAGTTTGTCACAATGTACCTCTTTTCTCCATTAAACTTTCACCATTGCTCGGTTATAAGGACTTGGACTGGACCATTTTTACATGTTCTACAACACATGAGCCTGGTTTCTTTCGCCCATTTTACATGCAGGATATATTTTCATTGTTATGTGCAATTACGAGACATTTATTTTCTTTTTCAAATGATTTTCCACTTCTGTTTAAGATTAAAAACAGCAGTACTGTATTTCTTCTGTTAGAATGCATTATATTATCTCCAGTATACATCAAATCATTTCTGAAAAAATAATCTACATATGTGCCAGGAGAATAGACGAATTCATAATAGAACATGATGTTACCCATCAAAAAAACAAAAACAAAACAAAAAAAAACAACCATGTGGATGCCCCCTTCAGATTAAAATCCGATTGTGATCAAGACTACTCACAAAGCAAGAGAAAGCATTTGTCACCAGTAACCAGGTAATGTCCAAAAAAACAGGTAAGATAAACAGAGAGAAATGGGAAGAAAGTCACAGAACAGATCAGTGGTTCAGCTAGGAAGAGAAGCCAACCTCCTGCCTCCCTTCCCAGCCTTCTATTAATCTGACCATAGTTCGATCATCAAACAGTTCACAAAGGTGTCTTAAAACCATTTGAAGAAAACAATACTCTATGTACAAGAAATTAAGAGTTGTCTGTCTACATCTTTATCTATATCTACATCTGTGTCTGTGTCCATATCTTGGTTTAGATCCCATCTGTATGTGTATGTGTATGTGTATCTGTATATGTATCTGCATCTGCATCTGCATCTGTATCTCTCTACAGATATCATCATGTAATTAAGCTTTACAGAGTTTCTACCAGCTAGAGAACAAATCATCACAAAAGTTATCTGAGCTTGTCCAAGGTTACACGGAATTGGCATCATAATTTAAATCAAGGTTCAATGAACGCTTCAAGAGCGCTGAAGTAATACACAAATGAGCAGCATGAGTAAGTTACCAAAAAAAAAAAAAAAAAAGCCAGAACAAACCATTAGCATAGACATATTTAAAATGATATATAAACTTTGTAATTGCCAGTAACTTACACTAAAGAATGCAATGAATTATTAAAACCTCTGAAATTCAGCAATTGTAACAGTTTACATTTTTTCGTGTTAATCTGGTGCTTTCTTTCCTTATCACAACATAGCTTTTGGCAACATTAGAGACAATTCTTTTTTTTTTAAGTGTAATCCAGATTCTTACATCTGTCCAAACTCCTATTTATTTTATTTGTAATATAAAACAGCTAATTGAAACATACACACTGTTAAAGAAAAGACTGAAAAAGAAACTAACAAAACAGTTTGAAAGTAAAGAATATTTTTTATCTAGAATGGGTAACCGTTACCCTCATTGTGCTTTCTGCCTCACTTCAAGTACTACTACTGTGCTTGCTCCTGGGTGCAAACACAAAGAATAAGACCTGCTATGAATACAAGCATATTCCCTTAGGCATTTGTATTGCCTACTGAAAATGCCTCTTCTAGTTCATGCAGTCTTCTCCAGGTGAGGTGACAAAGCATCCTTTCTCTGTCCATTGTATAGGACGACTCTTCTTCTTTCCCCTTGGCAGAGGAAGGTGTTCAGTTAAGGATACAACTCAGTCATTGAGGAAACCCACCGGGCCTTCTAGAAGGAGATTTACACCAATGTTCAGGCATAGATTATCACGCGAGTCATCAAGAAAAGGTTATCTTTATTCTTCATTTTTCTTCCTTTACATTGTAATATCCATTGCTTAAATCTATTAATAATGATAACACTTCTTGAGACAAATTGTCATATCCACTCATTTTTCATACTTTAAACTCATGTTGAAGTAAATGATATACCCTTATGAGAGCTAAATAATATGATTTTTAAAGGGAGTACTTTTTAGATGTTCAGTAACTGATACTAATAAAGTAACCTTATTGCCTGTAGAGGAGAATGGGCTTGTAAGAAGGAGAATCACAGAATCATAGAATGGCTTAGCTTGGAAGGGACCTTACACATCATCTAGTTCCAACCCTCCAGCCACCCACCAGATCAGGTTGCCCAGGGCCCCATCCAGTCTGGCCTAGAATGCCTCCGGGGATGGGGCATCCTCATCTTCTCTGGGCAACCTCTTCCAGTCCCTCACCACCCTCTGAGTGAAGAATTTCTGCCTAACATCTAACCTAAATCTCCCCTAAGAGACAGTTTTAAAGAGTTTCTACATCATTTTCACTAAAACACCGGTGAAGCAGAGCTCAAATCCACTCATTTGTTGATGAAGACCCTTTTAACCACCACCACTGTCTGTTCCACTACACACTACACTGGAAGAGGAGATATTAGTTTAATGGTTGTCATCCATATATGTACATGTTTGTGCGAAAATTGAGATGTTGTTCTAATATGTCCTACGTTGATATATTGCTTCATGTTCTGGTGGATTTCTGTGACACTTACCTAATGAAATAAACATCAATTTCTGCAACTTGTCTTTCACCTATGTCAGATTCAGCTATGCAACTCAGTATTGTCTCCTTTCACTTAAGCACCAACAACTTTCATAGAGCAGCAGCCTGTTTTTAGCAAATAGAGTGCCAACCTTACCAAGCCTAACTTCTACATTATGCTTAGATTTCATACATCTTCAGCTAGTGCTTTAACCCTATACTATGAATCAACCTTTTAAAACTCATGTCTGAGTTAATATTAGTTGACATGTTTTGTGCCTAGCTAATATATTTGATTTTACTTCTTACCTCCAAAACCAAGCAGTTAATTTGGTAAGCACAGAGGAGAAAGTCTGGATCCATCCTGATGTGCAAATCAAATACAGAAATTGATAACCGTTTTGACATATCTGTCAATCATGGCTGAAACCTGTTGCCACCATACCTTTTAAATTAGTTTCTGTGTTTGAAATTCTTGTAAGAAAAAAACATTTTTGAAGGAGAAATACAAAGGTTAGTTAATTTGTAACAATTTTTAAATTGACCTTCGTGTCTAGATAAAAGCATTGTGTAAAGGACATTGAAAGTCATTTTATCTTGTTGAAAACGGGTAATTATTTTTAAAATTAACATCTGATTAAAACCAGATAATAAAAGTCTGTTTTTCAATCATTATTCTTTGAAGTCCAAGGCTATTGCAGTTGAATCGTTCAGTGTGTGCTGAACAAATGCTTAATCAATAGAAATTACTATGTTCATCAAATTAACTGGAAATATTATTTTAATATTGTTACATAGCATTTTTACTTTATTACTTCTCTTAATTGTTTGTATATTTGATTAATAAGTCATTCTTCAAAAAATTGGAAAATAAAAAGAATGCTTCCCAATATTTAAAAATTCTAAACTGGAGTAAGGGGAAAACACTGGCATTTCTTCCACTGTCATTACATTAGGAAGCTTTCTGGGACACCCTTTGTCGATCCTATCAGAATTTCTCTATCACCATTCCCCGGCACTCTGATCTATGAAATTTCTGACTTAATTCTTCTGAGGATACTCTGCTACTGTACTAAGGTAGGCAAAAGACAATGGAACACGTTATGTCACCTACACCTGAAGAATAACCATCGCCTCTCCAGGAGTCTATACACTTATTCTGTCACTTGAAAGATCTTTTTGGCAATATTAATTACTAAAAATGTAGTTCGAATTGTAGTAGTCTGATTAAATCAATGAAATAAAGGACTATCAAAATTATAAATGCTGCTTTTTTCTTATCTCTACAAAGGTGTGTTATTGCAATTATATCTAGCAATTGTAATTCCATTTTGCTGAAACAAGAATTTAACGTGGTGACCTCTGTGAATGGAGCAAACCATGTGCAGAGTGGATTAGAAAGAACACTGTACACTCATGTTTCTACTTCTAGGACAGAAATGTGTATCCTAATCACCTATTATTTCCCCAACTCTCTGCCTTCCAAATGTATCCCATATTCCTTTCTCTCTTTAAAGAAATATGCATTCTCATCTGCTTCTGTCCATCATTCACCCCATGCTTCCTTGTTTTCCCCCATCTTTGCTTAGTACTGAATTTTTTTTCCCATGTCTTCCCTTTACCTTACAGGCACCTTGCTTTATCTTGCCATTATCTAACTCCAGTCCGTTGTTATTTCTGCTTTCTTGCTTTTGATATTGAACTGTTTCAAAGAAGCTTATAATTCTACCATTAAAAATAATAACTAGAAAAAGTTTTAAAATCCCATATATCCAAAAAAGTAGATTATGGAACAGAAGCAGCAGCGGTGACACTGATAGTTGACCATTCAAACATTTTAAAAGCATATTAGGCTAGTAAAATTAGCTCTAAAAGGGTTTTCATCAGATTTCCCATCGAAAAGTGAAATTACCTATGTTACTGCTATGAGTGTATGTGTGAGTGCTATATGTAAAATACACGCATCTGTTCTGATATGTCAGGCTCTGTGCGGCTCTAAAGTGAAAAGGAAATTCATGCTGCCACCCACCTTAGTTCTAAGCACATCACATACACGAGTACTTGCTAGATCACTGGGGAAGGGAATCTGAAGCCTTGTTTTCCTCCTCCGTCATTTCATAACTATGGTGTAGAAGGTCTAGGAAGAAAATAAAAAGTGGAGAATTGATTTTTTTTTCTGTAGTATCTGTGAATGAGACTTACAGATGTCTGTCATTCCTATAGAATGTTTTGCATGCATGAGTTTCCTCCATGGAGCAGAGCTTTTCATATCCTCTGAAATGAAGCTGGACCTTAAGTTTCTTTATCCAAGTCCCCTAATTGACTTGAAAACAAGAACTGAGAGCTTAAACTTTATGTTGTATTGGGAATCAATAGAATCATCAGTGTACACAGGTTGTTATCTGCAGCCCATTTGCTGAATGTTTGAGCCACTATACATTGTATTAATTGTTTCCTTTTTTACGATCGATGTCTAGAACCACAAAAAACATGTTTTCAAAAATGCATCAGATAGAAGCGAAGTCACCTAACTATGGAGTCCAACGATTTCTGTAAAGTCCACCACTTCTGCTAGCTTTACAATATGCTGCATTCAGTTATATCAAAAGCAGTAAGATACAAATCTATGTTACAAAAGCTTGTTTTTCAGCAGAGAAGGGAAGCAGCCACTCATCAGTATCTCTGGTTTTAACTCCGAAGATCCTCAGGCACCTTTGAGGATAGGTGTACTTGGAAAGAATTCCTTGCTAGCTCAGAAAACTTTTGTAAAAATACAGATTTAACACTAATTGGTATTTTTCAAGAATGTTGAGTAGGGGAAAGTCTGTCTCAAGTTCAGGCTGCTGTTGTGAAAAGGCACAATTGCTTCTTGTGCAGCACTGACAGTTCCAGAAAGAGAGCTGGTTATCCCACTCCCTGTGACAATCCCCAGACAAAGCTCTGATTCAGACAGCTCCTTATGTGCTTTTCTGTCTATTATCTGTATCGCTTAATGTCTGTCTGGTATCTTTCTGCACCGTAAACAGACTGAACTAAGGGACAGGAGATTTTTCACCTGTAGCTGCAACCGCGCTACCCAAAATGTAGAGGCAGGGGTGGCTCCAGGTGAGCCTTTTGGCAAAGCAAACTGCTGATGGAAGCACACAGACTGCTGAACAACGGAGCTGTTTACCAGCATGGTGGATCAAGGAATATTTTTTTCCAAAGTTGACAAGAAAAATCATTTTTGTAAAAATTTAAGTTTGACACACAGAAAACTTTCAGTGTTTAAAATATTGTCCTTGCTTGCCAAGAGGGGAAGGGGTGGTTATCTTTAATTTTCTTGCCCCTCATTCTGGAAATTCATCCTCCAGCTCTTACAGAAGCCATGAATGTCACCACCAGTCCCTCCAAGCTCTTGGGAGCTCTGCTTACACGTCCAGTACAATGTCCCTCATTCTCTTTACAGCTGCAGATTCTAACTTTCCCTTTATGATTCCCTATTCTATGATTCTATGATTTATTTCAACATCATCTTTACTGATAGCCCTGGCAAAATATTCACTTAGTTTTGGACTTCTGTGACCACATAGGACCTTTACTCCCATTCTCTATTTTTTGCTGTGTGTACATCTGAAGAGCAATCTTCAGGGCTATTTATAACAGCTACATGCATCTAGCTCATAAGTGCTAATTAGCCAATAGCTAATGACATCTAATAACTTGTAATATAGGAGTGGCAGCCTATGTAGGATACATTCCCAGCATTAGTCATACCATTCAGCATGTTACGGTGGCTGGGGTGGAGGAAAGGGCTCAGCAGGCAATGGGGGCATTAAAGATACACCTCAAGATCTGCAACAACGAATTCTGTTCTGTTCATAAGCAGCATTTCGCCCCCACACACACATACAGCCCAGGATTTCTGTACAATTTTGTGAGATCAATATGCAAGTGGGAAGAGAGGGAGGGCACCTTAGTGATGTCACGTCACAGGGGATGGTTTTGGTGATGTGCCAGGTGTGGGGCTGCCAGGTGTGGGCTGTGGTGTTTGTGCAAGCAGCAGTTTCAGACAGGAGGGGCTGAAGCGAACACAAGGAACCGCCCGGGGGTGTCGTGGGGGCCTGGGAGAGTTACAGCAAGTCTCCCAGTGTCCTTAAATCCCCAACACAATACGAGATCCATCATTACACGAATTATGGGAATCCAAACCACTCATTTGCTAGCAGGGAACACAGCACCTAATTACGTGTATGCTCATTACAACACTGGCGGGAAGGTCGCCAGCAGCCCTTTATGCGACCTCCTTCTTCCGACCCATTGCATAGCACTCTCACAGAGCACAGTCTGCACAGGGAGCCTCCCAGTGCCCGTCCGAACACTGGGGTATCGCGACACCACCACAGCTGCTCCGCACCCCGCTCAGGATGCGGACCCGCTGCGCGCCAAACCCCGCACCGCGCACGCGCGCCGCTCTGCCGGGAGGAAAGACCTCCCCGCCACCGGGGGGCGCCGCCTCGCCAGGCTCCCCGTGGTCCCCGCCCTGCGGATTGTGGGAAGGGAGGGGGTCGAGGGCGGCTCCCGGCGGCGTCACTCCCAGCATGCAGCGCGGCCCGCTCCTGCCCCTGCTGCCGCTGCCGCCGCTGGTGCCGGGGGGAGAAGATGGCGGAGGGAGGTGCGGCGGATCTGGAGACCCAGCGCACGGACGTGGCGGCGCTGCTCAAAACCGCCCTCCGCAAGGGCGACACCTGGTGAGGGAGGGGCGGGGGGCCCGGGCCGGTGGACGCGGGCGGCTCCCCCCATCCCCGGCGTCGCTCGGCCGCCGCAGGGACCGACCTCCTTCCCGCGGTCTTCCCCGCTCCCGGGGGCGGCCCGGGCCCCGCGCGGGCCGCCGGGAGCGGGGAGGGGGCGGGCGGCGGAATGGGGCGGGGGGGCAGCACCGCTCCTCCCCTCCCCGCCGCCCTCAGTCCCTCTCTGGAGCGCTGCGGCCGCCCCGGGCCCCGCAGGGCCGCGCCGCTGAGGCGGCAGCCGGGAGCAGGCACCGGGGGCAGCGAAGTGCGGGGGGGAGTAGGGCCGCCCCGGAGCCTGGGGCCCCGAGGCTGCGCGGAGAGGCGCTGGAGCGGGGCCGCGGGGGGAGGGCTCTGCTCGGAAGCGCTTCTGCCATCCTGAGAGGAGGGAGCGGGCGGCGTCGGCTGCGGGGACGCGGCCGTGGTGGGCCTTCAGCCTCGTGGGCTGCGGACGGGTTAATGGCCGAAGCGGCGGCCCCCGGGGGTGCAGACGGGCCCTTACGGTTCTCTCTTCCACATTAACGAATGTTGTCCTCGTCTGTGGGAAATATCCCTTAGTGGGCCATGCAGATTGTCAGCAGAACAACCCGTGGGTGAAAAGAATCAGGTGAAATAAACACGTCCTTCTCGTGTGTATTTGGTGATGGAGCTGATGGAGCTGGAGCTCTTTGAGGCTAGCAAGTTGGGGGAGGTTGGATTTTTTTTTTTTTTTTCAAGAGGGGAGGAGAAAAAATAGGAACTGACACTTTTTCTACCACTCAACCTCTTCATCTCTTCCCTTTTGAAGTTGTCACCCAGAGACAAGGGGTGAACCATTAACTTAGTGAAAATTAAGTCTGAATGCACAAAAGTGGAGCTTGCCCACCTCGTTTCAGCTGTCATCACTCACTGTTCCAGTTCTATACAGGACTATATTTAACAGTGTTGATACTGCAGCGTGTGTCAGAAGCATACATTCTGATGCATTATTCAGATACTGCTGAGTGTATGTTCACTTTTTGGCATACGAACAGACTGCTCTTAAACCAAAAAATGTAAGCCGCTAGAAAAAGGAAATCAATTCATATGGTGCTGTTGGAAATGACTGGCAGTAGTACAAGGATTCTTAGGCTTGTCATCTTCCAAGATTCTTTTTTTATGATTTTGTTGGGTACTTCCTGGGTACTAAAAAAGATCTTTCAAACAGTTAATATTATTCAAAGTGAAAGTAACTTTATGAGCAGTTCGTGTAATGACTAAACTGGGACATTTACTGAGCTGCAGGGTTTTTTTTTTTTCCTTTTTTTTTTTTTAGTACGTAGAATACTTTAACATGGAAAAATCAGTTAAGTGAAATAAGCTTCTGAACATTCTCTGAAAATAAGTCTGTTTCACTGTGATTGTGACACTATATTAATCAAGTGTTTTAAGGCTGAATAAGCTATGGCAAAGTCCTATTATCTGTGACTCACAAACTATTAAATCTAGAAACATAAATGTGTACACAGGTGCATTCATAGGATTAATACTCAGAGCTATGCATTTAGCTTCCCAAATTAAGGAGTGTGCTTAGTCCAGTTGCATTATTCAGAGATACTTTTGTAACAGCTTTATGGTCTTTTGGAGCATCAGTAAGGAAACATAGTAGTTAACGTGTTCTAAGTCATGATTCAGAATTGCAGTTTTCATTCATTCACTCAGTAGTAAATATTGCTGAAAAATGTGAGCAATGCTGTATCAGCTTGTTCTGTTTGAGCTTTCAAGCACTATACTGACATACAGTGCTTTTAAAACTGCCAGCTTAGACAGAAAGTCTCAAGAATGTAGAGCACAGAAAACAAGCTGGGTATTAAGTATAAAGCTTTTGGAGTTTCTTCTTAAGAAAAAAGGACAAAGAGGGCAAGAGAGGCAAGTCTTGTAGTGTCTATAGAGGGCAATGAACTTCTTAGTTCTTCATCTTTTCTACAGAAAGAAATGAAACTGATTTCTTTGCAATATTTCAAAAGTTAGATATTAGAAAAGAGTTGGTAGAAAACACATGTTCAAATATTCTATTTGAACAGACTGCTCAATAAGCTGTAAAGTTTGCCACAGTGGATGATTTTAAGAATATTTTGGCCATAATATGGATAAAAATGTATTGCCTCAGTGGATGGACAAGAGCAGCATCTTCCAGCAGTTCAGTCCTCAGGACAGGATTCTGGGCTGATGTGTCCAGGTGGCTTTTTGTGCGTGCTTTTATGGCCAGTTAATAAATTTAATCATTAAAGTAGGAGGGACTGAGGATTCTTCCATCTTTCCATTCTTCTTATTTTTTTTCTTAACAGGTGTATTAATTAAACATCAAATTTAAGCTTTTCCAGGCAAGAACCTCTTAGCTCTTTAGCTGCTTCAAATAGTGGTAACTACTTCTGTTCATGAATCTTGTTCAGTGTTAAAAATCACACTGTCATTTCACTGAACTTGAATTGTGTGTCATATTGCAATATTTTCCAAAAAACACATAGTTTTTGTGTGTCAAAGACTTATAATTCTGTTTTGGAAGAAAAGAAATGTGCAATTCATCTTATATCTCGCAGTCTTGGGATCTGACATGATTACTTCTCAGTGTTTTGAAATTCTGCTGAAGAGAAGTGAGAAGAATTTTAAGTGTTTGTGGAGATTTTAACCTCATTCAGAAAGATTAAAAAAAAAAAGGAGGGGGAGATTGTTACACCAGCAGACTAACGTGAACTCAGTGTCCTCCTGTATCTCAGAAAGTGCAGAACTGTTGGTGTACATCATTTTTTTAGCCATTGAATCATTTGTGTGACCTACTGGTCTTAATGTTGTCATTTAATGCCTTTGGATCTGCAGTGGTGTTCTCAAGAATCTTGCCAAGTATTTCTGTTTTTATGGTGTCACTGAGATATAGTTCTCAACACTGAAAGTTAATGATATTGGAACAGTTTTCTCAAAGAGTTGATGAAGACTCTGCCAGTTCTTGTGTGTGACTTCTTGTGTGAATCTCTCTGTAATTTTCTCCCTCATATTGAGGTGTAATTTCTTGTCTTTACCTTTAAGACCACTTTCAGCCTTGCTTTCCCTGCAGTTTCTGTTTTGCTGTGGCTCTCTTAGTCAGCAATGTTGCCTCAGTTACTTAAATAAGACATTACAAACGCTTTCATACTCTTCACTTTGCTACCTCTTACGCACATTGGCCCTCCACCTCTAAACTTGAGAGGCCGCATATCTTGCCTTCAGGTAACACCTGCCAGTAAATGGTTCGCTTTGTAATGGGTAGCAGTGACTAGTAATGACTAACAGCACAGACTTATCAGTCAGCTTCACCAACTTTTCTTTCTTTTCCCCAGCATTTCCCCACTGTGCTTCTTTAATTCGTTCCTTTCCATATTGATTTGTGAGCAGATGATAATAAAAATGGTATAAATGTTGTTAAAAGCAGTAATTTGGAAAAGAATTAGGTTTTTATAGTTGACAAATAACTATCGCAAGTTTATTTGGTGTTTAAGGGAACAAATGTAATCCTTAGAGGTTTAACTAGGGACTACTGAGTAGTAGTACAAAGATGTACAGTAATACATTACTGAAATAATCATGCTGTCCAGTTTTGGTGTCCACATGTCACAAAAGGTGTTCATTTGGAATTAGTTCAAAAATCTCAGATTTTAATAGAGGAGGAGGAACTCCTCCTCAAGAGTCTTTTAAGAGCTTAAGAGCCTTTTTTTTGATAGTTAAGTGCTGTGCTGACATACTTGCATAGGGAAAAGACATCTTCTAAGGTAAAGGTTTTTAGGCTAGCCAGTAAAGACTGATTTCTAGTAGTGCTAGCCAATACATTTTGGTGCCATTCTTTACCTTGAGATAAATGGTAAATCTGTTCTTGATTTTTAAGACTTGCAAATTATGAAAACTAGAGAAATACAATATTTTGTGTTCTTTCAGATGTGTTTTTGATACATGTCACTCCTGAAATTCTAGTGATTCCAGAGAGAGTACTGCTGTTCTTGGAAAAAAGTGTATTTCTTGGAAGGTAATGAAAATATTGTGATTTTTTGCACTGTAAGAATTATTGGCCATTTCTCGTTTTAAAACTCATAGTCACTGAAGAGAATAGGCAAAATTTTAAGTGGGGTAAAAATCTTTCCCAGTGAATGATACAAAATATTCAGCCTTAAAGGATTTCCCCTCTAGAACTGTGTTTAAATTTTTTCCTCCCCAAAAAATGTAACCATTTTAATACTGATTTATAATGAAAACTCAGGAGTCCTGATAAGCAGAAATACATAACTCTATTTGAAAACCCTGTGGTGCCCATCATTGATGACAACCTGGATGTTGAAGTGCGTATCTGCATTTCATACTGTGGTTTTCCCAGTGTTTTCCATGTTTGATCATCCATCATTGTGACATACGTGAATAGAATCTAGATTGATCATTAATGGAAGATTTTACTTGATTTCACTGACAGCGTGGTGAGGTGTAATGGACCTACACCTTAGTAACATTTAAGAATAGTTGAGGATAATATTCCAAGAGAAACTGGTGTGATGAGAAACAAGGAATGCTATGTCATTGTTGCAAGGATAGAGTTGATGTTTGGGTTCATTTTCTTTCAAGTGAGGCTTAGGTTGACTTCAAGATCTAGCTGAAGTTTCATGTTAGACTATGTTCACTGTATGTAGAATGGTGCAGCATTTTACCAACAGCTTATGGAGATATACGGAGTGTTCTAAGTTCTCTTGGGAGAAGGCTTGCAATAGAAACAAGTAGGTGCAGATTTCTTCTGTTAATTGGCTGGGCAGAGTGAGAGCGTGTTCAAGTGAAAGGTGTGTTTGTGTCAGACTTTTACCTTCAAAACCGGAAATCAAACATTGATGTAGGAATTAATATAATTTTTTGTTGAGAAACCTTTAGTTAAATGGAGAATTTGTAAATGCATTCAAAATGCTTGCTTGTTAATGTAATATTCACAAGTAACTTAAAATTAACACAAAGATGCGGTCCATTTGTTATGACTAATTCAGGGTTTTTGGTCAGCTCTTGTTGGTATAAGTCAAGTGCTGCTTAGGCTGTTGCAGCACATTATGGGAACTGTGCATGGAGATGGTATAGTGGGAGTTTGACTGGCATGATCTAATTAGCTGATTTAGAAATACCTTGGTGCATTTAGTTCAACAAAGCTTTCATTTCTTAAGAGACTAAGATTTCTTACAACTGGAAGCTAAGTGATATTTCTTTTTTTCTCTTTTAGACCTCTTTTTGCGGATTTAACTACTTTTTAAATAAAATGATTGAATTCTTATGTAATGAAGTAGAATAATTGCATTCTTGAACTTTCAAGCACTTCTGAAAGACGTGAGAGAAATTTGAATTTTGAAGCCATCTGTTAATCATAATTGTGTATCATCGAGCAATTTTGGCTACCCTAATCAAAGTAGAAATACAAGTACAATTCCTTACCTTTTGTTATTTTCATAGTTGAAATAGTATAAGAATAAAAATGGGATGCTGTGCCTTTAAACAGGAGTCCTAATTTGCTTTCAGGAACACAGTTCCACTTTATCTTCAGTATTGCTTAATCTATGCTCGTGCACAGTGACGAGGGAGGAAAAAAAAATCTTCAACTATCTCTCTGGACAATTCACACAGTTCTGCTGCTAAAAGTGTAATAGATTGTGTTCAGAAGATACGATGTCCTAACGGTATACAGTGGTGAAATGAGAGTGTCTCTCTGAGGTATCTCTCTTGCACATTAAAATTAACTTGTGATTTTGAAGGTGAAATGCTGACCTACCAGTTATATTATAAATTTATTTATACTATGTTGTTTAATTCTTTCAATAAATAAAGCACCACCCACTGTCTCACTGCAGTCGCATCCGCTATTTGGTCTCCATAAATGTTCAGCAAATGTTGGTGAATACCAGTGGGTGCCATTTTTCCTGCATGGAGGAATTCAGTGGCATACCTTCGCTTCATACACACTTCAATGTCAGACACCCTTTTTTCAGATTGCCCCTCTGCTGCCATCTGTTGCACAGCAACAAAATGGAATGGATATTGGTGGGAAGGTTCAACCTTTACTGCCTTCCCACCAACATCTGGCTCTGATGTTGTGGGCCAACAGAATAAAACAGGAGGCATTGCTTTCAGAGCTGCCCTCATAGAAGTGTTAGATTCTTTTGTTCTTGTAAGTTAGCACTTGTAGGCTATTAAGTCATCTCATTTTTGCCTGCCCAAGTTCTTTACACTTAATCATTCACAAAGATGCAGTCTTTTGTTGGTAATTTTAATTGACTGACCTTTTAAGAACATATATTTGAATACAATGCATGTCTGTCAACTGGTAACTATGCTATAACATTTGAATAGATCATATAGGACTAAGAGGACAAAAATATTTCTACTGGTATACCTGTATAGGGAAAAAGTACTAAAAGTGTTAAGTGCTCTTGAATTTGTAGATTATGTTGGAGAAACTGTAAGTCCAGTAATTGACGAGAACAGAAGCAGGATCTGGACTGAGGCCTGTTGCAGAGATCGGCCATCCTTTGAAATGCAAGAAATATCAACATTGCATCTCGCGTAATCATCATTCACCAAAGAATGATAACACCTGCAGTGTTTTCGTAGTGTTGTCATCTGTAGGTGCTATATGGGGATGGAATAAGTCATCTAAACTCATCCTAAATGTAGATTTAGTCTGTTTTGTGTCTTCAGCTAAAGCAAGTTTCACATAGTTGTCTTTTACTTTTTGATGTTGGTTTATGTTATTTCTAAAGAAGCCTTGTTTGTTTCCAGCAATAAGAATAAAGTCAAAGATCGTATGCTTTAACACAAGTTTGAGGAATATATTATTTAAATAGTTTGTGGTCATAAGTAACCTATGGCTTGAAAACAACCCAAGCATAGGAAAAGAGGAAGAGAAAAGTAAGTTGAAACGTTAAGTATTGTGCTTTGTAAGTGTCAACACTTGCCAAGAGATCATTCAAATAAAATAAAACATTCATTTAAAGAAAAATTATACCTAAATGAGAAGGTGGGATAGGAAAATAGCTTCTGTATGGGACGAGCTAGGTATGACCAGCAGTTATCTTTGCTTTTTGAGGAAATAGTGGCATACCGTGTCAGAAGATATCAAGGAGCATTCTGATTATATTTTTCCACCTGTTTGTGTGATCACTGAGCTCACAGTAGCCTGAATTAAGACTGGAAGACAAGTAAATGTTGCTGGGCTTTATATCGCAAGTTTCAGAATTTCATCTCCCTTTTCTTTGTGGCAATGACACTGAATCCATGTGGTATCAAAATGTGTTGCGTTTGAAAGGGAGAAATAGCATTTCTCCAAAGTGTACTGTGCCCTGCTTGTAATTGCATCGTTTTTTCATGTTGTTACTGCCAGAACAAATTCCAGTTGTGTTGCATACTCTAAAGACATTTTGCAAATCTTTGAAACATTACATGTCTGCAAAGGTAGCGTAGATCTTAGTTATACAAGCTTCTACATGTTCTGGAGGAGTATGAGGCCTTATTCAGTATCTAGCATTTCAGTGGACTTGAATATAAGGTGTCCCTTGTATATTGTAGTCTGCTTCAAGCAGACAAGAAGCATTTTACATATGGGAGCAGATACATCATCACATGAAGCCTTCTGAAGCTCCAGCCAGAAGTAAACACCAGGTAGTAAAGTAGGCCAGTCTTGACCTGGAACTGTTTTCATGTGTGCTCTATGGTTTTTTGACTCAACTTGCTGAAAGAAAATCTAGATCTTTTTAAGGATACGTAACATAATTAAAAGGAAATACTTAACACTTATTAAACAGTATAAATGTTTCTAATATTCTTATTTATGTATTTTCAAAATACCTAGCATCATATTTCAGTGTAATTTTGAGTAAATCCTATGTGTATCTTTTGCTTACTTTTAAAGTTTTGGGGCTATTCCAATGCTTGTTCCTCTGTTACCAACTTCTTCGCTCTAGGTGACTTTATATAAGCAAACTTGGTTACGTCGTCAAGCAATGTGAGGTGACTGATTCATTTGAAATGCCTGTAAATATTGAACGTACATTGGTTTAAAAGTAATCAGCTCACCCTGTTGTGGGGTTGTATTGGTTTTAAAGGTTCACCCCTCAGACCAGCATATCTAGAAGTCTGCCTCAGAGACAGTTTTCTCCATCAATCTCTGCCACAAGTCCTCCAGGTGTGTTTCACCCCAGGATGGGTTGGCTGGCTTGTTCATTAGCTTGACTGGTGATGTCTGTGAGCAAAATTTCTTTACTTGGTCAGTGAAATCTTGATTCCGTCAGAGATAAGTAACAAATGTTACTTGAAAAGGTGATTTTATACAATAAATGGTGGGTGTTTTTGAACTTTGCTGTGTTGTCCTGGGATAGCTTTCTCAGTAGGGTCCAAAGTTCAGAAAGCTACTGTAGCATTATTGTGGTGTGGAACTCTTTCTTCTATTAGGTGATAGTAACAGAAATAAAAGTGAAACATTGTACCAAGCCTAATCTTCAGACGTTTTATATTTCTGTTTTACTTATGCATGTTGTACTATTTTTGCATATGGGACAGTACTACATATTCAGTGAAGCTTATCTGGTCTGAAGTGCATGCTACAAGTTTTTAGTAAGTTTCCCCTAAAAAGTGCTGAAATTCCCAAAAGAAATGAAGTTTTAGCAGATATAGTTCTGTTTACTTGAGTGTATCTTTTCTGCTTAAAATACTGCAAGTCTTTCATTGGTAAACACTTTCAGGTGGTTGATTGCATCATGGATACTGTAACACTGATGAAAAGATAAACTACATTGCAAGGCTTCTTATGGTTTGCCTGCCTTTTGTGGTGTCTGTGAGCAGTCTGTTTTGTCAGTCTTGGCGAGAATGCTGCATTGAATATGTTCATAGGATCAGAATCAGCAGTCAAAAAAATTTTGATTTTTACTGTTTCCCTTGGTGTAAAGAAGCCTGGATTTTATTAATATACTTTAAGCGCTTTAGCAGATTGATCCTCTAAGCTGAGCGAGTTATAATTGCATTTTTTTTGCAGATTAATCTTTAACATGATAAATCTTTCTTGCATAAAGATGAGGGAATTGTATGGCATTTGAACACAAATTTCCGTTTTTTCTAATCTTATTGGAAAAGTAGTATTTCATTTGTTGCTTGAAAACAAGTTCTTGTAAAGGTGGAAGATTGCAGCTATTGGGACTGTTTTCCTTACAAAACCAAAGCAACTTCTTTTACCCACATCAGAGTGCCATTGAAGTAAAAAGTAGCTAGTGCTGACTAAAATGCCTAATATATGTACGTACATATTGGTAGTAATTAACTGTAAGAACTCACAACTGCAGTGTCTGGTAGCATCTCTCAAAATCTGTACCTATATGTGTAATTTCTTTTTCTGCATATTTACTAAAACCTGTTCCATGTAGTGCGTATATTATCTCACGGTTCTGGTAAGCTGGTCTACTGAATTGGCTCTTCATACTAGCTGGGAATAAACTTGCTACTTGTTTAAATTAAAACAGTTGTTACGTCCTAATAATGCTGGCAGATCCCGAGTTGATGAAAGCCTGTTGTCTCTAAATAGAAATTAAATTCATTACCAGCCTTCTTATGTAAGTACCCTGCTTACCTTTGTTTGTAAAGGGTCTCAAGAGCTGAATATTGCAATAGTGAATAAGGCGGTACTTCCTAAGCCATGATTTCTGGTCTCTGCGTAATTCAGTAGGCTTTGGTAAGACATGTATAGAGCTGTATCAAATCTACAATCATTTCAGTCCAAGCTTGAATATTAGGATATGGTGTTGTCTGCAAGCGGTCTGAAGAACTGGCAGTGGACTGTCTGCTTCTATAACTAGGAAGATCATTTTATTAGGCTTTCACTATTTAAAAATGACTACCCCAGGATAGATATATACTGCTTTGTACTACAGGTTGTATTCACCAAAGTATTAAGCTTTGCCCTTGAGTGCATGCAGATTACGTGATCTTCTTTGATCTTTTCATTAATCTTCAGTAGAATGCATCTTGCAAGAAATACATGAAGCCAGTTGGTTGTCTGCAAGTAATCAGTTTTACTTACACTTTACAGATATTAACTTATTTTTTAAGAGTTGCAGAATCTAGTCTTAAGAATAGTGTTTTGCACCAGTTAACTTAATTAATTGATCATAGCATATTTGTTCATATATCCAAAATGCACTAGGCAAACAGAGTGCTACTCGTCGTGAATTCAAGAAAGGAAAGAAAAAAAAGCAGATATAAAGAGGAAGTAGCTTTAAGTGTATATAAAGCTTTAAGTAGCTTTCAGTTTTTTGGTATTTGTGCATTCTTCATTTTGCTTTTCCGCATTGTACTAGTGGACAGACTTTGTTCAGATATTCTCTATTTTTTTTTTTTTTTTTTATGATTTGGTTGTCCGTAAAAGGCTTGCTTTCCATGAAGAAGAAGAAAAAGAAAAAAAA
>WBMW01001960.1:570964-606162 GCA_013396635.1 Penelope pileata
AAAAAAAAAAAAAAAAAAAAAGGCTGTTGTTTAGTTCTTATCACACTTAGATGCTTGCATGATTTACCAATAGCCTTTCAACTTCTTAATGCTAAAAATATTAATTTATTTTTTGAACATGTGAAGACAAGTGTCTAGGTTGTAAGAGAAGTGATAAAAGTTTTTGTGCTTTGGTGTTAGGAACAGAAATGTTATAAATTTATAGGAGATCTGTAAAGAGACATTGCAGAGGAAAAATTGGTCAGTAACAAAATTAATTAATTGGATATGGAAGAACAAAAGGTGATGAAGTGTTGAATCGTGAATGTTTAAAATCTAGAACAATGACTCCCAAGCTTTCTTGCACTGTTACATCCCAAAATCCAAATTTCTTCCTCATATCTAATCTCAGTCTACCCACTTTTGGTTTTAAACCACTACCTATCACTGTGGTCCCTGGTAAAGAGTCAGTCTTCAGCTTTCTTTAGGCCCCCTTTAGGTACTGAAAGGCTGCAGAGATCTCCCCAGAGCCTTCTCTTCTGCAGGCTGAATAACTCCAGCTCCCTGAACCTCTCTTTGTAGCCCACTCCAACAGCTCCATGGCCTTATTATGCTGGAGGCCCCAGAGCTGGTCACAGCATTCCAGATGGGGCACGGGAGGGCAGAGCAGAGGGAGACAATCACCTCCCTCACCCTGCTGGACACCCCTCTTCTGATGCAGCCCAGGATACCATTGGCCTTCTGGGCTGCTGTCTTATGTCAAGCTTTTCAGCCGCTAGAACCCCCCAAGTCCTTCTCTGCAGGGCTGCTCAGTCCACTCATCATCCAACTTGTGTTTTTGGAAGCTCATTGCTTTGTTAGGTAGCGCTTATCATTTCACTAAACAGTGCAGACAACTGAATGTAGTCAAGAAGTCAGTGTGTTCTAACAGAATGATTTTGATTTTTGAAGTGTGATGTCTGTGGAACTGGAACTTGGATTTGAATTAGATAGATTTTACCTGTTTTCAGCACTTAGAATGTTTAGGTCTATGTGTTTATTTTTGTACGAGGCTGCATTTTTCTTTTTATTTTCTATTTTTACTTCAGCTTAGCTGTGTATGATCTTGTTTTAGCTATAAGCTACACATGACAAGAGAATTCTGCCACAAAACTGAAATAACCAGTGTTGGTTATTGGCAGGCAACTTTACGATTACTTGGTATTGCGAAATAATAATGAAAAATATCTCATCATTCTGGAGCAGTACTTCAACCATGCTGGTTCGTGACCGGTTTGATGGGATGGAGTGTGTACAAAACAGCCCGTTAGGTCACTGTCTGTTTCTGAGTTTGGGAAGAGTGGAAAAAGACATTATTGCAGCAAAATACTTTTATATATATTTCCTTAAGAATGCTTAAAACTAAACTTGTGTTTTGTTTTTTTTTTTCCTTGAAGTTGTGGTTCAAAAAGCCGTTCGAGACTGTTGTCTGACTATTTTGCCAATTACAGAAAGAAATCATACTTTGCAAGTAGAAAGGAGAAGTTGTGTACTGACCAACTTCAGAAGAGATGGCGACTCATAGTCGTGATGTCATTTGAACAGTATTAACAGGTTGCAATAGTAAAATAGAAATGAGACCACGCATTATGCTGTGAGGTGCTTGAGGTATGTGCTGCCAAGCATGATGGGCATTGATACAGGAAGGGGGAAATTTGGTCCTTGATCAGAGTTCTTATACTGGTAGTCCTGTGTCTGGGACAGCTGAGACACAACTCTGTCTCTGCTATTTATGTTGTTTTGCCTATAGAAGTTACAAACTAGGTCTGTGGTTTCTAATTATTCCTAATGCTAGGAATAATTTGTTCACAGACTGATCATTACTGTTGATGTAATCATGTTTTGAATTGAGACTGTTTACCATGTGAGTTAGGATGCTCTTGTCATAGGTGTTGTAAAATTGCCTCTGAGACCTCAGAGTCTGATGTTTTTGAAGGAACATAGGGGAAGTAAGTATCAAAAAGCCTGTGGTGGTGTCATGTACAGGTACCTAATGCTTCCTTCCTCTTACTTCCCAAACGATTTTTATCTATAGATTCTTATGCTTAAGGAGTATGCTCTGTAGAAATTGAAAAGTTTAGACTTATCTGAGAAGTTGGTTAAAAAGGATGCTCTTCAAGATAGTAAGTAGTCCTCTCCCTAAGGTTCGTCTGCTGTGCTGTTGGCGGCTGTCTTCAAGCTTGATCTGTGTAAGGGAGAAAAACTGGAAAAGAAGGGTAAATAGAGACTTAGGTATCTTAGGTTTGCTGCTACTTACTGTAACTACAAATTTAAGGTTCTATTAATGTACTTTTTAAAACCTTTTCAGTAAAATGTGTACCCAAGCAATGTTTTTGTTCATAACCAACTTCTTTGGTTACAAGAGCTGTGGGTGTTACTGTTTTGGTTTTGGGTTCTTCCATAGTATTTGTGAGTAACTCCTGCAGAATGAATGCGTAATAAAGCAATGTGGATTAGCTGAATGGAGCTTGAATCACTAGGAAGAGATTTGAAATGTCTTGAAGGTTCAGTAGGATGTTATTCTTAGGCTGCAAATAGGAGTTCAGTAGTCCAGTACTGGAGAAAAGAATGAAGATCCCTATGATTTTTAGCTTGATGTAGCCTTTCATCCTGATCTATTCTGACATGTAGTAGGTTAGTAGCAAAAGAGTTAGTACAGACAAGATACGAGAAATTGGATACTTCTAGGAAAAAGAAATAACAAAAGTGGAGTCTTTAGGAAACCAAAACAGGATCACTGAACAGATTTGGTATCCTAATTAAATTTTGGTCAAAAAGATGTAAGAAGTAGGTATCGCTGAACTGGAGGCAGTTTAACCTGGGAAGAAATACTAAGAAGCTGGGCTTAGAGACGTTCCTTTATATGGAGGTGTGAAGTTGATGGCTGTATGTAGCAGGAACACCTAGTACTGCACAAAAGCAGAACAGCTACTGGGTGTGTTGATGCTGAGTCAAAGAAAGAAAACACCTAGACGCTCAGGTTCTTGTCTGGACCTAAGAGTTCTGAAGTTTTTGAGCTTGCATATTAATGTTATAAATAATACTACAGCAGAAAAAAATATTTCACTGGAAGTTCTCTCTCATTTGTTAAAGGACTCTCTAATTTCAAAGCTGTAACTTAAATGTGTTTAATTTCTGTTCTGTTTGTGAATTCAAGGTGATGATTTTTCATGCTAAAAAGGAAAATGTTTTTGAAACTTGCCATTCTTTGACTTCTGGTATGCTATATTGACAGTCATGCAAAACTTTACTTGCCCACTGGGATTAGTGGGATCTTTAATTGCTCACAATTGAAGTTTTTGTTGGTAGAAAATGTTGATAGTGATTAGCAGGCCAGGCACAAAAACATTCTTCATTTTCGGAGGCTGATATGTACAAATGCATTGGTAGGAGTGAATTGGTGGCATAGGGAGTAGTAGCATACAGACGACACTTACCTCCCTCTTTTCAATACCTGAAATGACTATAAATGAAGGGTGTGAAGGTCTAGCAGCCATAGAAACATTCACTTGAGGTGCCACTGGCATTCTCTCTCTAAAAATCAAAGTATACTTTATAACTTCTTTTCTCAATTATATTAAAGTACTGAAACTTTGCTTTAGATTTTGTCAGTAATGAAATTACCTGTCTTTTTTCATTTAAGGTATCTAGTGGATAGTCGCTGGTTCAAACAGTGGAAAAAATATGTTGGTTTCGACAGCTGGGACAAATACCAGATGGGAGATCAGAATGTGTACCCTGGTCCTATTGATAATTCTGGACTTCTCAAAGGTAACTGCTTCTGATTGTATAGTAAGCAAATAGTAATGCTCAGTGTAAATTTGTGCAGATTCTTCTTCATTTGTAGTGATGTAGTGATTGTTCATCTATTACTATGATAGCTTGGAATTCGTTGGGAGATGAGGTTTGATTAAGTGGACAGATAGCTAGCTTGAGTTAACCAAGATTTTTCTAGCTCAAACTGGTTGGTTTAAGATAACATTTTTAAGTTGAACTATAACATTTCTTTTTTTGTTAACGATTCAGGAACAATGTAGGAAAAGGCAGTATACAATTTAGTGATAATGTAAAGTTTTCTGAAATGGTAGAGAGTAGTTTCCTAATGCTTTATGGTGTTCTAAGTATGGTTAAACTCTGTCACTGTTTTCATTACTAAGTTCTAGCTGACTTTTGCTGAACTGTAGTCAGATTTGTAGACCCAGATCTCAAAATACTTTGCCAGATATTTAAAAAAACAATCCTTAGGTCAAATTTAATGTTCAGTATTAAAGTAGCATTGAAGCTACAACTTATTATGCAAAGTCTAGTACATACAACATCTAACAGATAATTGATCTTCATCTTTGTAGGTACAGAAAATGTACTACATGATGTGTTTCTGCATAGTCATGTGGATTTGTATAGCTTTATGGGGTTTATGATGAACTATGACTTCATTCAAAACAGCACATCTGCAATTCCTTTCTCCTTGTTTCATAAGTTGCATTGCAGACGACTGTCTTTTTCATAGCTGTCATATCAAGTTGCATTAATTGTCACTGTGAGTGTACGTTTCTGATGGTGACTAGTAACAGTGCCTTTGAAGAAGGTGCTGTATTGTCATACATCTCTCTGCTCTCTTTCATCCGCAAACTTTTTGCTCCATGTGAATGACATGTTTTGTTTTCTAAAATGTGAGGATCTAGATTTTCTGTACATTTCCTGTAGTAAATCTTGCAGTGAGTGAGGCGTGTTCAGATGACACTTCTCAGTCAAAATCAGATATAGCAACATCCTTTTTATCCTCAGTGAGGCAGCAACAGCTTATTCTTTCTTCTGTCTAACCACTTTAAGAAGGTGATTTCTAGATGTGCTGGATATTTGATAATTTTCTTAATCTTCATTTGTGTTCAGATTGTTTAAATTTACTGTAAATGGGAAGTCGTTGTTTGGGTTAGCTATCCAAATCCAAGGTCATGTTAGCCATTTTGCTAAAAGCTCATGAAAAACTTTCTTTACTATCTTTTTGACAGTGCCCACACCCTTTTCAAAATAAACACAACCTTGGGATTTATGAACTTCACTGTTTCCTTGCACACAGTTCTAAAACAGTGACTCTGCATTGGCATTGATACCATGCATCCAGTTGCTGTCTGGCATCTATTGTTCCTGTCTGAAAGGAGTTATAAAATTAAAGGCATTGGCACTCAGCAAGTAGAAGCCTTGCTTCACCTGCTGCAGAGCAACAATACTTTGTACTAGATTTCCAGTATAGCATAAATTGAACTTGAATATTCTTATACTTTTTAATTCTGTATTGGACACTTAATATAAATTTATGTTGGATGCAACAGTTGGTGTCATAGTATTCTCCTGAAGTGTTAAGTCTGAAAGTTTGAACCTGACTTAATAATCTGAAATGGGCATGCTTTCTCACGTATTCTGCAGCGTAATGAAGTGATAAGGAAAACTATTATTAAATTTGAGAAAAATTAATTTCAGGAAACTGAAAGGGTATGTTGTGGTCATATTACTTAAATGCTGCTGCCCTATTTCCAGAACGTTTGGATGAAGTGACAGCAAAGAAAAGTAGTAGGTAGAGATTTCAGTTAACTTCAACATACTCAGAAATGTTGAATGTAATGGAATGCACACGTGCCATCTTCAAAAGATACGTAGTCAACAACAGATATGAAAAGCAAGCAACAAGGTAGTAATGTAGAACAGTTGATTGTTTATCATTCCGTATAAAGGGACTTAATCACCAGTGTCAGAGGACTTCTTTGATGGAATAGGGATTTGAAAAAAATATAATAGAAAAATACTAGAAAGGCTCTAGAAAGGTGGAATGGAATCCAAATGGTATCTTCTTGTAAACTGTTGTAGTGATTTCAGTTCAGTACAGAAATACAGTATGAACATTTTAAAGAATTACTTGGACCCAAATATATGATTATGGATATCTCTCCACACTCTGCTCCCAGTTATATTTATTAGTACTACCAACCACCAGAAATATGGTATTGAGTAGGCCAAGTAAGAATTAATAGCGTAGTTCATGGCTTGTTTTAGCAAGTGTTTCTGGGATATAGCTCCTGAATGTAGATTTCTCCTAATCCATGAGCACAGTTTTGAAGCAACATTTGAGACTCTTGAAAGTTACTGCTTTTGCAGACAGTTTGGAATAGGCTGAGGAAAAGAAGGAAAGTCTTTTTTAAATGGTCATGTTGGTTGACATCTCTTTAGGTCACATTAGTTATATTTTTCTCCATGAAGAGCTGAATTTTGATTTGGCTGTACGTTCACTGAGTTTTGTGTGAAATTCCATTTTACTTTTTGCTTGAGCAGTTTATGTATCGTGGCTCCCCAGGTGGAATCCGGAATCTGAGGTTTTCTTCCACTTTCCTGTATTGTTCTCTGTGTTGGGCTCATGTTGCCATCTTAACATTTACCGTCTCCTGTCTGACTGATGGGCTGAGCCTTGCAGAGCTCTTTTACAAAGTGTGCAATAGCCATTGCACACCTTGCAATGGGAAAGTGTGCAATAGCCATAGTTATTTTTAGCACTTGCTAGCAAGAGTAGAATACTAGAGTAGGAAGTAAATACCATATTTATTGACATCACAGCATACAAGTCTATGTTTGCATGACCCTACTTCAATAGATTGAACATTATCTGACAACTTTTTGTCTGTAGCAGTTCTTCCATCCTTGCCATTGCTATCGATGGAAAATTTAAGTAAAAGCCATTGAAATCATGCAGTGGTTTTGAGAATTTAAAATCCTGAGGAGTTTTGAAGTGATTAGGAGCAAGCCAGTTAAGCTATGAGAGTCATTGAAGCTTGTGTTTCTTCTTCCTAAAATTGCAACAAATACTTTGTTCCTAAACTTCATTGTCCCATCTTCTAGAAAAACTTCTTAATACCAATAGCTACCTGGCTGCATTTGACAGGATGGTGGTGTTGTGTTTTCTTTGTTTAGCTCTTCCTACTAAGTCATTTAGGATTTTTATTGGAGAAAAATGTGTGCTACCATATTGTGGCTTCTTCTCACCAAGTCATCTCTTATCTGGATAGATTCCATATTATTGAAACAGTATCCTTTTGCCATCTCTGAGCTAAGTGGTAGCAACAAATCACACTTAAAATGCATGAAGTGAGAAGAATATGCATCTCATGTTTTGCTCAAGTGTATAATCACTTACTTGAGAGAGAAGAGGTAGTCAGCAGCAGTAGTGAGCTAGTAGATGTAAGAGTGCTTTGCATCCTCCTTTTCCTGTGTTTTCAACATTCTGGTGATTAAAGAAAAAGCATTACTTTTCCCATCATTTTCCCATAAAGCCACAAAGCTTTTAAGCTAACTGAAGGTGTTGCAGATACAGTGGAGTAGGGAGATTCTGAGAGTCTTGGTAAGCTGGAATTGTGTTTTTTCTTCCTACAAGGAAGAGAATACATCTCTTCAATGTCTCCTACATGTCCTTAATTGTGCTTCTTTCCTGTGGAAAAGGTAATTTTAAAACATACTTTATTCGATTTTTACACGCAAAAAAGTAGTTATTATTAGAGGGCCTTTGTATTTTTAAAGTGTGCCATTTTTTTTGATGCTCAGAGAATTTTATTTTCATTGAAGATACTTTATGCTGTTTCTTAAATCCATACAGAGGAGATTCAAGAGAAGCCCTTAGTGCTTTTCAGATGCATGTGATACTGAGGGCTTATCTTTGTCTTTTCAGAAAAATGTAGATAACCATATTCATTTTTCTTAGAAATATTACTTATTATGTATATTACAAAAAATTACCAAGAGAAAGCCCTATACTCGAAGCAATTGGAGGTTATTTAACCTTACTTTTATGCTCAGTTTGAATTGTGTATTTTCAATAGTTTATTCATATAGAACAATGAAAATGCATAGGCTTAATACTTATTACAGTCTGTTCTTCATATGTGTCTTCATACTTAATTAACCTTGTTATCCTGCTCCAGTCTTTGGAGGAGCTGAATGCGCGAGTCTCCCTGTGTGATCTCCCTCTGTATAGAGGGATGTTTGCTACCCTGTAGCTGTGTATTTGCAACTGGAAAGAAAACTGTGTTACTTGTCTGAAACTTGCAGTGTTTCAGATCAGGAATAGCCTCTTATGCATGTAGGATAGCAGCTATGTTACTACTGTAATAAGAATTGAATCAAAACTAAACATGCTACTTATGTAAGGTTGCCAAGCTGTATTTCTTTCAAGTGCTGCCTCACTGTCCCTGTGAAGAATTTGGTAGGGACTATGTTTCCAGAGCACATAGGATTCTTTAAATCAGAGGATTGTACCATGCTATTTTCCTAATTTATCAAAGAGGAAATAACTTTGAACCTTGTCTCAATCTACTGTAGCTACCCATTCCTTCCTTTTCAGTCAAGGTTGTGGTAGTAGCATGAAATGAAAGTGTTTGTAGTGATATGTTCGCAAAGTGAGTGAGAAAATGGATTGGGTTCTCTGAAAGTTGTGTGTGATAACAAGATGAGTGCTTATGATGGCATGGGGAAGTGGAGCTTTCATCTGGGTTAATGAGAGCAGGAGTACTACTGTAATAGGTATGGTATAAATGTACTGGATAACTTGCCTGAATAGTTTTGAGAGGTTTACTTTTGATTCAGAAAATATTGTTTGCTATTTCTCTGAAAAATGCTGAGTTAACAGAATTACCATATTGAAGTAAAAATATCTTTCTCTTATAGATGGTGATTCTCAGTCTCTCAAGGAACATCTCATTGATGAGCTGGACTACATCCTTTTGCCAACTGAAGGCTGGAATAGGCTAGTTAGCTGGTACACACTAATGGAAGGTCAAGAGCCAATAGCACGCAAGGTACTTTGAAATTTCCCACTGGGATGAATACGATTCAAATATAGTCCTGCAAATACGTGAGAGTTCCACAGAAATTCATTAGGAGTTGTGTTTATGAGACAGTTTTAAAGTCCTGGCCTGTGGTGACTTTATATAGAAATTGTGCTATAGTTGCCTAATTTTTATTCAGATTTTAGATTGCAGGTTTTAAAAACTGAGAAACAAAGGCGTGAAGAATATAGTACTTTTTTTTTCTGGAAATAAGCCCTCTGATTTTTCAAGAAGAACTTGCTTTAGAAGCTTTTCAGTCTATTAATGCAAATGGTTTTGTAATTAAATATAAAACCGTAAAATTACGTTGACTATTTTAGTGAAAAGTCTAGTTCTAATAGTGTTAACGCTGTCAGAATAATTTGGTAGTTCCTTTCCTGATGAGAAGAATCTTCTGTACTCAGCAGTTTGCTGTGATGGTTTTCTCTTTAAGAAAAAAACTTAACACAAGTAGTCCCTGGTACAGTGGATACTATGACCATCCATGAGTATGAGACTCAATATATTTGACTATATATATTTTGAATGTATTTTGAAATGTGGATCCAAATTTTAAGTTGATACATTGTTGTGCTTGATCTGTGTCAAATAACATTATGAATTTATTTAATAGCGTGTGGTAATACAACTACTATGCTGTCAGTTTTACTCAGAAATGTCTTAGTCACATTGCTCAGTTTTATTTACTGCAACTATTTTGTTGTTACTCTAGTAGCCAAAAATCTTAGCAAGCTGCTGAAGTTAAAGCACATTTTCATTGAAATGTCATGGCTGGCAGCCTCTTTAACTAAAGCAAACTACCAAACAACAATGAAATTCTTCACTGATTTTTTGTTTCTATGGCACGTGCGTGCCAGTTACGTTTGTACAGTAGGTAGCAGATCTCTCTGAGCAATTAGCTGCTGGCTTATTTTTTTTAACCATATTTGTCAGATGTATCACATATCAGGGTGATGGTTATTTTGGGAACAGCCTACATGACTAAGTACTGCAGTTACACTTTGGAAGATGAAAGGGAAAAACATTTAAGAGGTGACCCTGATTATTTTTTTCTACATTTTACTTTTATTAAAAAAAAATTCCTGCATACTTTATTAATTAGTAATAGGAGTTACAAAAGTGAATGTGTAATAAAAACTGTAATGCGTAGCTGAAATTTCAAATGGACATACTCATTATCGGAACGTTGCTGGAAGATTTGTAGGTCTTCTTTTAAATATAAGATTTCTTTAAAAATCAGCTGTGTTATATGAAATTAGTAGTGCGTGTTCTGCTTTTGATATGTATTTTTTAACTGTGAAAACTAATTCTTCATGTTTTGAGGGAACAGCAGACACTTAATGTGAAACTTTAAAAAAAAAAAAANCTTATCTTGGAATTAAGTATGCCGGTTTGTGATTTCCACTGTACTTAAAACTTCAGAAGTCATTGTGTTAATAAACACAGATAAGACAATCTTGTGACAAAATTTTTATTTTTTAGTTTACTGTATTCCTAAAAAGTTGTAGGAGAATTTTAGTTCTAATTTTTGACGTTTATTAAGTGTCTTATTTTCCTTGAAGTTCAGTTTCTTCAAAAGGTCTCAAGAATGTTTTGAAGTGTGTGTGTATAAATGTACTTGGGCTGATACTTGATGCCAGTCTGTTTTTCAGGTTGTTGAACAGGGTATGTTTGTAAAGCACTGCAAAGTAGAAGTATATCTGACAGAATTAAAGCTCTGTGAAAATGGAAATATGAACAATGTTGTCACACGAAGATTTAGTAAAGCTGATACAATAGGTATGTACAACTGTTCTTAACAATATGGTTGTTACTAGTTAAAATAGCATTTAGTATTGAGTTCTGAATAAGTAAATCACTACTTAAATGTAT
This sequence comes from Penelope pileata, assembly GCA_013396635.1. Classification (NCBI taxonomy): domain Eukaryota; kingdom Metazoa; phylum Chordata; class Aves; order Galliformes; family Cracidae; genus Penelope; species Penelope pileata. The sequence continues at coordinate 581,722 of WBMW01001960.1, forward strand.
AAATGAGCATTGTAATGATTACAAAGGATAGGACTTGTTTTCTATCTGTTATTTCTAAAGATTTGCACTTTTCAGAAAATGAACACCGTGATGATGTTTTTGGCTGTCTTTTTTCCATAGTGTTTTTTCATATTTTCTGGTGTGTAAGAAATGTGATTTTTTTTGTGTGTTTCCACTGTTGCCTTTCATTAGTCAACACTTTTAGTCATGCATAAAGAGAAGGGTATCTTATAAAACAGAAGAATGAACTGGATTTATGTATTAATACCTGAAGGGGACCTACAAAGGTAACTGTTGGGTTGTGAAGTGGCAGGCCAGGCCCATTCTCCTAGAGTAACTGAGTCCTGTAGTAAACCTGTGTCTCGCGTTTATTTGTAGTTATTTTGCCTGCTCTTCGAACATTGTCATTTTTTGAAACCATATTTTCATAACATATTTGTCTTTGAAAACAACAATCAGAGTGTATACAAAGATATTTTTGGTCATGTAACCTCAGGTTTTGGGTGTATGTGTACGTGTGTATCTGAGATAAGATTCTTACAGGGAATTGTATTTGTGCGATTAGAGTTGTGGTTTAGGCCAAGGACATAAAGTCAAGCCCAGCCATTAATGTTCATTACTTGACATCAGGGTACTGTCTTCAGGTTTTACCTGTAGTGACTTAGACTTGCTACCCTTTAGTTCTTTGAAGAATGCATGCCTTAAAAACAGAATCATTTTCTTTCACTGGATTTGAATCATAAACAGGTAATCATCTGCTTGTAATGGAGTAAAAACTTAAAAACTGTGAAATCTGTCCTTGAGACAAAGCTTTAATGCTGTATGTTAATAGGCCTTTTTGGGATCTGTTTTAACTTGGCAAGATGTACCTCATTAGCCTCTAAGCAAACCTAGCAACTTAGATAAACCAATTTGATCTTATCCTTCCCCAAGGACCAAATTCAAGCTATTTTTCAGCTGTATTGAGTTAAATTGTATCATTGGAATTATAGGTAATGTATGAATTTCTGATTTTTTTTCTTTCTCTAATCAGAAGCAGGACATGTTAGAATGACTGTTATTTGGATGTATATTCGTTTTTCTTAGTATCTTAGTATAGAGAGAATGATAATCATAAGAAAATTCTCATAAAAGGTAATAAGATAGCAATCCCATTCTGGATGCTGGCCTTATTGTCTTTGCAGACATCTGGACAAGATGATCTCGGAAGCTTTAAAAGCATGTTCTTTCTGAACTTTCCTATGCAGAGCAGCAAGCTGTGCCATCCTAGTCAGGATATCCGAAAGAACTTAGATCTCAGAAAAAGAGCTAGAAAAATTGAGACCAGTTTTTAGAGTGAAAATAACTGATCCCTGAAATTTTTCTCTTGCAAGCCCTTAATAAGGTGATAGTTTTTCTGTAAGGTAGTTCTGGAATTCATTAGGTATACAGCAGATTCCTCCTGCATATTGTTTTTTGATTCAATGAGAATTTTAGAGAACCTTGAATATTTTTCACCCTTACTTGCTTATGCCAGTGATGATGGGTTACAGAAGTGTTACAGAAGTGTTGTAATACAGAAGTCAGTATCAATTTCACTGAGGTGAGTGGACATACAGTACTTAGATCTTTTCAAGAAGTTTTAATGTTTCTATCCATTATCATTACATATGGTATTTATTACCTTCAAGAGGTCAAGACAACCTTCGTTTAAATGAAGTTTGAATTTAACCTTCATTTAACCTTACATACTCTAAGTATAATATAATATCCACCAGCTAGTCTTCAAATATGTGTTATTCCTGGAATTCCTTTGCTTTTCTGCACAAGTGAAAACTAAGCTACACTGAATTTCAATAAGTTAGTTTAAGGTAGAGAACAGAAATAATTATAGGGGACAAACCTAATAATGACAATATACAATATACCTAAGACCAGGCATAATTGAATGTGTTGTGTTTGTATTTATACTTGAGCAGGCACATTCATTTTAGATTATAAATCAACAATTCAGTGATAGTTGCTGGGGGAGCAGGGATTATGATTATAAAGTCTGAATTGTTTAAATTCTTGGAAAATTATAAAAGAGCCTTAGTTTCACAGTCTCAAAGCAGCACAACAGCCAAGTGGAACATACTCTTCCCAGGGCCTTGGTCATAGTGTGTGTTGTATGGTCGTCTGGTAGGATTGATGGTTCCTGTTGCATAACAGTTCTGTGAATGAAGCTGGAATAGGAAATGTTAATTTAGTACTCTTCTAAGAAGAAGAGCTGAAATGCTCAAATATTTCATTTTCATGATTATTAGTAAGCAGTGAAAAAATACCTCTTGTAAATTATCTTTTTTGGTGAAAGCCATTGATAAATCTAAAATCTATTTATTTATTTATTGGAAGATTGTGCCGACTATATTACTTCTCACATTCAAATATAGTTATTTGAAATCATTCGTTCAGAACTGGTTCAGACAAAAAAAATGGACAAAAAGAAAGCAACTGAGGTCTTATAGTACTTTCTTTGCCTACATACAATCTCGATTACAAAAACAGATGATCCAATGGAACTTTTGTTCTCATTAAAATGTATGTTAGCTAGTTTAGAAGGCAATATTGCCTACAATATCTACAGATATTGTATTGACCAGTTGTCATATATTTCTCAAAGTAGTGGCTGGGTTTTTACAAGATACTTTTAAGCTCCAGGTCTCATTTTGACTTTTTATACTTAGCATGGTGGTACTAGTTGTAGGCAATAGTTATGCTTCCTCAATTATGACAAGTAAGGAGGATCTGGTAGACCTTTATATGTTCGATATTTCAGGGACATAGAGTGAATATATTTCTGTACTTCAGTTTTACTGAGTGGTCTTCAATTTCTGTGAGTGTACAAGTTGAACTTAGTGCTAGATGTACTGGGATATGGGTAGTAGAAGGATGAAAAAAAAAACAACAAAAAAACAGAAGGATTGAGTGAGGGGCAGAATGACTTGCCCTCCCTGCCCCTTGTTTTGTTTCCAGTTTGATTTCTAATCACCCCCACTTCTGTGTTACCACACTTTGGGTAATGAGTAGACAGATACCTAGGGTAGCTCCTGTCATCTCTTATGCGCTTGTCTTTATTTAGTCTACTTTGCTTGGAGATTCAGGATGGAATAAAGTACTCCTCTGACTATTTCCACCTTAAAGGCACTCCAGCTAGCAACTTCATGCTTTTTCTACAGCATGATGCAGTTGTATGGCTATTTCTACCGTTTGATCTGTATTTTGAATATAAGAAAGGTGTTGATTCTGATGCTTTAGTCGATGTTACAATGTTTGTCTAGTTAAATGCTAAACTTTTTCTCCTTTTCAAAACAGATACAATTGAAAAAGAGATAAGAAAAATCTTCAATATCCCAGGTGAAAAAGAGACCAGATTGTGGAACAAATACATGAGTAATACTTTTGAACCGTTGAATAAACCAGATAGTACCATACAAGATGCTGGTCTATACCAGGGACAGGTACTGTGTTATATCATTTCTTTTGGTGTTTTTTTTTTTTTTTAATACATTTTTTCCCCATGGAACTATAGCCTTACCCAGTGAATTTTCCATCTTTTTCAAATGAACACTACCTCCTGCCCTATTAGATTGTGTTAGGGATAGAGGATTTTCTTAAACAAATGAATAAAAATAAGTCACTTTTTATTCTATTTTCATAATTAAAGATGAGATTATTAGTGAATTATGAGTAAATGAATGTAACATTACTGACTTCAATTTGGTAAAACCTGAAATAAACAATGTTCCCAGGATCTGGGATATGTTTCTATAATTAAACCTAACCTTGGGGGGGTGGGGGGAGAAACAGGTTGTCTCAAAGAATATGATGGTAAAAGTCTCAAATTCCAGTGTCCATGTTGCAGAAAGGAGAAAAGGAAAATATTTCAGGGAGATAAGAGCACAAAAACCTGCTTTTGCATGAGACTACATTACCACTTAAAAATACCTTTGTGGGAAGATTTTTTTGCAAGATAATTCTTTTAGTTTTGCAGGTTAATATAAGCTATAAATGTGAACTGATTTGAACAATTTCATCATTAGAATAACTTTTCAGATTACAGAGATTCCTCAGTCTTCAAATCAAGTTGGATTTTTTTCCAGCTGTAGATGATACTGTCATGCTACAGATATGAATGAATAGAATTTGATTGCAGTTACTGTAGGCAAGATTATATTAAAATATTTCCTTTTTCCTTGAAATACTTGACTGTAGCTTACTTAACAACAGCGTTAATGTTGTGCTTCAGTTTTCTTTTATGGCATGAAAGGTAAGTAAACAGTCCACCAAAATAACAGCTTGAATTATTGTGCCCTTTAGTTTCATGCTGAATGCACTTAAACCTTCACACAGTTAAATTTTCACAGTGCAGAGGTCCTGCTGTGAGGGCCTGCATCTCCTATAAAAGATTCGTGTCGTAGATATAGCTGGCAAATTGCCTCTATCCCAACGAAACATCAACAGTGAAGCATGCGTGGTCTAATATAGCCATAAAAAGGTCTGCTGGTGACATCTGTACCTTCAGGAAAACAAATATTGTTCAAAACAGTTTAACCAGGGTTTCTGAAAATGCTAGATGTCATGGTAGAGCTTGTGTGTTTGGGTCAGTTGCTGACACGCTGACTGGCTAGCTGACACACAAGATTGTGATTTTTCTTGTCAAACCTTGTAATTTAGTGATACAGTTATTCTATTAGTTTGTCTAATCTAGTAGTTACTTTTTACCACGTAATTCTAAACTATGTTTGTGATTGGTGAGTGAATTAATGTTTTGAATTCAGCAGTTGATTTCTGAGGTAAGCCTTTAAGGTTTCCATTAAACTCTTACATCTGCATCTTCCTTTTATTTAGTAGACTCTGAAAACCGATGAAAGGAAGTATTGGCAGAATCTGTTGTACAGCATTCAAGACTCAAGATAGCAAACTACTGTTTTCCAGACAGAAAGCTGTTAGTGATAGAAAGCTGGTTTTCAATGGCATGTGAGAATGTGATTTCATCTTCCAGGAAGCAGCATGATTTATGTAAGGTTCTGAGGACAAGTGCATATATAAACATGTGCATTATGTGATGTGTCTGTGTAGATACATAGAAGTATAGCATGACAGTTAATTAGCATCCGGAAACGTCAGTGCACAATTACATGAATTATTTTTACTTGAAACTAAGAGTTGGATTCAGTTGAGATATTAGAATCTGGTTGCCATTTCAGCCTAGCTATCCCAACTGTCAATCCAGAAAGGCATGAGCTTTTTGTAGGTCCTGTGTCATATCTGCCAGCGTAGGGCAGATGTTTCAAATACCCAGAAGCGTTTCAAATGGCACTTGCCTGTGTTTAGGACTGAGTGTTCTGTACTCCCATTTGTACCAATAGCAACTTGAATTCAAATGAATTTCATTACCCAACTGTCCTGTTGGAAAATTAATAATAGGCATATTGGTTATTAGATTATTTTTCTGGAAAAAAAGGACTAAACAGGTAGCTATGATTTTAAGAATATCAAGGCAGAAAATGTCTTTCTTTTTTTTTCATACCTACCTGTGTAGTGTGTGAGGCAAAATTTGTTCGGGAGTATTCGTTCCTTAGCAGAACTGTTGCGTAGACATGATTTCTATAGATTCTGTTTAGACAGATCTTCTTCAGAACTCTTTGAGAGGTAAGATCCTGCCACTTCACTCACAGGCTGTTGTGGCCCAAGTTTGTCCAAATCAGGGTGTGGCCAGAAAAGTAAATAGAGCATGAGGGAGGGTGCGTTGTGATTGAATGGATTATCAGCTGAACCTTGGAGAATAGTAGATTAAACTAATCAATCTTTTCTGTCTCCATCCCACATCAGCAAATATTGGAAAATACTGGTTTTATTTCAGTGTTCTTATTGTGTTTTTTTGTGGTAGGTACTGGTGATAGAACAGAAGAATGAGGATGGAACATGGCCAAGAGGTTCTTCAACTCCAAAGTAAGTCACGAGTTTGTCATGTTGCTTACTGTAACTTAACTATTTTCCCATGTTTTTTTGCTTTAAAACACAGCTGTTTTTAAAAGTGGCATTCTATTTTGAAAAATCAACATTTAGATGTTTTATCTCAAAAAATGCAGCATAGTGTATTTGTTGTAAGTGCTGCACATTGTAGAACATAACATAAAAATGGTGACTTTCTATATATACATTGCATAATTTTCTTGATTTTAGCCAGTGATATACTTTGTCCAGTTTAAAAATAGGTAAAAAATATATAATAGAAAAGTGTAAAACTTAATTTATTTTAGATTTATGTTTCAAGTTGAGAACACAGACACAGCATTTAATTAATATTTTTCTTCTATTTAAAAGTTTTTCTGAATAGTTTACCCTTTTATCTCTAGAGCACATGATATTTACACATAAACATTACTTAAATTTTGGCCTGTGTTGCCAGGATGTTTCTTTTGTTCTTTGCTGGGCTGTCATCAGTTCACAGGAGTATGATGACTTTCTGTTCTTCCTTCTGCCACTATAAGCAGTACCTACGTATAATGACAAATGAACAAAAAGAGACTTGAGCATGTTTTGTTTCATTCATTTGCTTTTTTTAATAGTGTTTCCAGAATCTAAATCATGTTCTCTGACACGCACGTGGGTTTGGAAGAACAGTTGGAACTACTGATAAATTTACATGATATCAGCTTTAAAAGTAGTTAACTGTTTAGGTTTTGTTTTGTTTGTTTTTTTACCTTTTGGTGGGCTCTTGAGCATATCTTTCATTAAAAAGTTTTAAGTTCCTTTTATTCCTTTTGTTACTCTGAATTCGTGTAATGAGAGTCGCTGTTGTGTAAGATGTTTTTGTAGTATCTTTGCTTATCATTTGAAAGATAGAGGTTCCTAATCTTCTTGGCATTTCATCTCAAACATTTTTATTAGGAGCAACAGCTTAAATTGAGTTGCTTAATGAAGTCTGAGCTGTTCAATTTAAGCTTAATATGAACAGTGTAATCTTACTTAGCAAGATGTTATGACAAAAAGAGAATTGAAAATGTAGAGCAGCAGACAGAATGGTATGTCAAACACTTGAAGTTTAATCTCTGACCTCTAAAAACATCTAGCTGAATTGTAAGTTCTGAGTCAAATGTAATTTTGAAGTTTAAAAGGATTTAAATAACTGAATGTCATGGCTTCTTTTGAAAGTTTTGGTAGGAAAACATTCTTACCTTCCTGTTACATTTTTATTCCACTATATGAAAGACATTGAGAAACAGCATGTAAATTGAAGTATATCACCTGGAAAATGTTTGATCTGGGACAAGTAAAATGACAATAGAATGTTCTAATGTCAGAGAAGGTTTATAAGTAAACCTGAAAATGAGGATAAATAGTTTCAGTATGGCGTTATGTTTCTGTGGTTTGGCAGCTATCAGAAACATTGATTGAAATTTGGTATTCAGATGGATTGTAGTAGTGGGAGGTTTGCCAAATTTAGCAGATTGACAAAGAAGCTATAAACAAGCAGTAATGGAGCCAGGTTTTTACATCTATTTAAAGCCTCGCGAAAGATCTAATACTCTTCTAAAAGAGTACAAATTGCAAATAAATTCTGAGGCCAAAGAATAAAATGCCATATTTTAAAAGATCAAAATATAGATTATTAGAAAGTATGAAGGATTTCTAATGCTTGAAAAAGCCAGGATCTCTTTAGAGCAACTGCTAAGCTTTTCATAGAATCACAGAATAGGAAGGCAGCTCTGGAGGTTATCTAGTCTAACTGCCTGCTCAAACAAAGGTCATCTAAATAGGCTACTTGGGAAATGTGTCCAGTCAGATTTTGAGCATCTGCAAAGGTGGAGATTCCTCAGCTTCTGTGGGCAGCCTGTTTCACTGTTCAGTGACTCTCCCCATTTAAAAAAGAAAAAAGAAAATTGGTAGAATTTGCCTGTGATTCGGTTTTTGCCCTGTCCTTTCAGTGGGCATCACTGAGTTCGCTGTACTACCAGATATTTATACACATTGCTAAGATCACTCTGGAGCAGTTGTATCTTAAGCCTCTCCTCACAGGTCAGATGCTCCAGTTCCTTAATCGTCTCCGTAGCCTTACGCTACTGGCTACAAAGGCTGGACTTACTCCAGTATTTCCATCCCTGCTGTACTGGGGAGCCCAGATCTGAACCCAGCACTCTAAGTGTGTCTCATCACGACAAAGTGCCAACAAGAGGGTAAGGCTCACCTCCCTCTACCTACTGGCAGTGTTCTTTCTAATATAGCTCTGGTGGCTGTCAGCCTTCTTTGCCACAGGGGCACATTACTGGCTCATGCTCAGCTTTCTGTTCACCAGGAGCCTCTATCAAGCTGGCTTTCAGCTTGCCAGCCTCCCTTCTTTCCCCAGTGTACTGGTGCTGGGATTACTCCTTCCTTGGTACATGACTTAACATTTCCATTTATCAGCTTGATGAGGCTCCTCTCTGCCCATTTCTCCAGCCTGTGGGGGTCCCTCTGAGCAGCAGCACAACCATGTGGTGGCAGTTGAAAATGAGAGATAGTAAGATGTTTTGCACACTTTCCCTGCCTCTTTCTTGGTAGCAGAAGCATAATAGCAATCTTTAAATTGATAACTTCATTTGTCATCTTTTCTACCAATTGCAGGTGTTGAACGAAGGCAGGTGTTTTTTTTAATGAGAAACATGTTAAAGGTGTGATCATCTTTTCTACAGCAAGAGAAGAACAGATTTACTTTGAAAGTGGCAAAACTATTACCTCAGTTCAGTATAGAGGAGAACACCTTGGAAAAACGCAGTTTTTGTCATAACTGTAATGAACTGATACAAGTGAAAAGCTCACTTACTAGCATACCAAAACAATTGTTTTTTCTTCTAAAGAAACTTGGAGGAAATTATTTCAGTTTTGGAGTCCTGTATGCAACAGAGAATTTCAGCTCCATGTCCAAGTTTGTGAATGCTTAAACTTGTTTTATGTGTACTGTTCTTCTAACTTCTGAATTTACGTCATTTAGGTAGTAACTGCAACATCTCCTGTAAAATAAATAAGTAAATCCTCTTCATTCTACTGATATCTACTATTGTCTCATTTTAACGCTGCTTTTAAATTTTTTTTTTTTGTCTGGAAGTATCTGTATGTGGTGTACAGGATCAGTCTTCTGTCTTGGGAATAGCTGAATTTTTGGCCCTCTGAGAGGGTTCTATTTATATCAACTGTTTATATCAGCTACTGGGATTTTTGTTGCTCAGGAAGCTTGGCTTCTGTGAAACAGTTTCTAGGAAGCTAAGAGTGACTTCTCCTCAAATGTCTTTACTGTCATCTGCTCCTAAAATAGCTATTACTCAGCATTAATGGATAATTCTGCAGAAAATTGTTTTACTAACTTTGCAAATTTGTATCATTCTGCAGGAGATTATTCTAGAGGTGTGTGGGGGGGAACTATTTGAATGGTTTATTGTCATCAAGAGTATGTTTTAAACTAAGAAAACAAAAATCTGAGGCTGTAGTTCACTTAAGCAACTTTACTAGAAACCAAATCAATTGTGTTCAGAGGAAAGCTCTGCGACAATTAAAATCTTCATACAATCTGTGGTTCCAAAATTTGAGAGGAGAAAGAAGGAATTTAAGTTTTGAAGTTCTGTGAGGTACTAAATGAATAATGAGGACAAGCTTTCTCTATTAGTTTTCTGTTGTTTATGTGCAATTATATCTAGAAGTTAGAGAAACATAGGGACTATTAACTTAATAACTTCTAGTTTTAGAAAGGTATTGTTTGCTATTTTCTTAGAAAACGTAAATATTAAATCCACCAGATTCTTCGAAAATGCTTCTTACATGGGAAAAAAAAAATCCAATTAAACTCATATACATCTGTATATCATAAAAATACCAAACTTAATTCTGACCTGCTATTTTAGACATCACTGTGGAGTAAGTCATCAAACAGCCAACTATTTCTTTACATGATTTACAGATGTTCTGCTGTCAGCTTTAACAAATTTCTTTGTAAAAGGAGTACATTAGTTTTTTTGGCTGTACAAATATTTGAGACTAGACAATTTTTTCTTTGTAATTTTTTGTAACAATTACAAAAAATGTTTTCTTCTAACATTTATCATATGGTAAGTTTTGTCATAAATTATGTTCTGTTTTCAATGTACATGCCTTTCTATCTTGAATCTAAAGATTCTTACTTGACTATTTTTGATTCTGACCTGGATCTCTCTCAGTAGTTATACCAAAAAAAAAAAAAAAGCTATCCTCTGTGAAATAATTTGTGTATCCTAAATATCCATAATTCTTAAAAAGTAAAACCATATGTATTGGAATGAAAAGTGTTTTAAACCAAGAGATTTAAAATCTGCATTTTTTTCCTGAAGCAGTTGATGTGCAGATAGGTATGCCTTTCTGCTGACTTTGCAAGAAAGGTGTTTATGGAGAGTAGAACTGACAACTGGTGACTTACTCTGATGTCTTAAATTGTAAAAGGAAGAGCTGTCAGAGCTTGTCTGCCAGTCAAGAGCTACACTGCCATTTGTTAATGCACAATAACTCGTTAGACTGTGGTAGCCATGTGTCTGAGCCTCTGTGGGTTAACATCAAGCATTTGTAATATACAACAGAGACATTTTTGTGTTAGTTTGACAAACATGGTCATTAATATCAGTTAATGCAGGGTTAAGAAACTGAAACAAGCACCTGCCCGGAACTCAAGTTTCTTCTTTTGATTGCTTACTGTTAAAATATCAACCTTGCATACCGCCGAAGAAATGTGACTTACTGAATTAGTTGTTGGGGTTTCTTTTTGTAAGAAGAGAGTAGTCCAATCTGGAGTAGGATAATGATACTAAAGCTAGCTTTAAGATCCCAAATTCTTTGTCAGACTAATTATAACTACACCTTCACAGAATCAGAATCCTTGAGGATGGAAAGACCTCTTAAGATGGTCTCATCCCCTCCTCAAAACATGGACAGCTAGAGCAGGTTGCCCAGGACTCTGTCCAGTCAGTTTTGGAAACAGTTACTGGTCACAGCCAACATGGGTTCACAAGAGGAAAGTCCTGTTTAACGAACTTAATCTCTTTTTATTACAAGGTTACCCACATATTTGACCACGAGAAGCCAGTTGATGTAATCTTCTTGCATTTGAGCACAGCTTTTGATATTATCACAGGATTCTGGACAAAATGTCCAGCATACAGCTGGATAAAAATGTAACGGGATGGACAAACAGTTGGCTGATGGGTTGGACTCTAAGGGTTACAGTAAATGGGGTTCCATCAGGCCAGTGGCCAGGCACTAGTGGGATTATACACAGCTCCATTTGAGAACCAGTTCTTCTTTAACGTTTTCATCAATGACTTGTATACAGGACTTGAAGATATCCTAGGTAGTTTGCAAACGACACTAAATTGGGAGGAGCTGTTGACTCCCTTGAGGGTAGAGAGGCCTTGCAGAGAGATTGTGACAAATTAGAGAGCTGGGCAATCACTAACCATAACTTTAACAAAAGGAAGTCCCAAATTCTGTGTCTTGGATGAGGCAGTCCTGGGTATATGTACAGACTGGGGAACAAGAAGCTGGAGTGCAGCCATGCGGAGAGGGATCTGGAGGTTCCTTTTGGTGGCAAGTTCAATCTGAGTCAACAGTGTACCCTGCAGTGCATCAGTCACAGCGCTGCCAGCCAGGCGAGGGAGGGGATTGTCCCACTCTACTCTGAGCTAGTGTGGCCTCACCTTCAAGTACTGTCTGCAGTTTTGAGTGCCACAGTGTGAGAAAGACATAAAACTGTTAGTCTGAATGAGTTCCATGAAAATGTTAAAGGATCTGGAGGGCAAGATGTATGAGGAGCAGCTGAGGCCCCTTGGTTTGTTCAGCCCAGAGCAGAGGAGGCTGAGGGGAGGCCTCATGGCGGCCTACAGCTTCCTCACACAGGGAGCAGAGAGGCAGTGCTGATCTCTGTTCTCTGGTGACAGTGACAGGACCTGAGGGAAGGTCATGGAGCTGTGTTAGGGGAGAGTCAGATGGGTGTTAGGAAAAGGTTCTTTATTGAGAAGGTGGTTGGGCGCTGAAGCAGACTCCCCAACGAAGTGGTCACGGCACCAAGCGTGCCAGATTTTGAGAAGCATTTGAACAACACTCTTCTTAATATGGCTTGATTTTTGGGTGATCCTTTGTGGCCTGGAGTTAGACTCAATGATGCTTCTAGACCCCTTCCAACTCAGGATATTTTATGTTTGGAATATTTTCATGCAGGTGCAGCTACTCTGACCAACCAATCCCAGCATTAGACCACCCTCACCATTAAAAAAAAAAAGTGGTTGTTTATCACTTTTTTTTCCCATTTTTTGTGAATATCATATTCAGATGGAATTTCCTGTATTTGAATATATACCCATTGCCTCTTGTCCTTTAATTGTGCATCACTGACTTGTATAGTTGTCTTCATTCCCTCCCTTAGTGTATTTATACACATTGGTATGGGCCCCCTGGAGCCTTCCAAACTGAAGGCTGTACTGTCCCTGCTCTATCCTTGCAGGTCAGATGCTCCAGTTCCTTAACCATCTTTGTGGCCTTTCACTGGGCTGACTCCAGTATATCCATGTCTCTCCTGTACTGGAGAGCCCAGAACTGAATGCAGCACTCTAGGTGTCTCAGGATAAATTGCCAAGAAGAGGGTAAGGCTCACGTCTCTCAACCTGCTGGCAGTATTCTTCCTAATGCAGCCCTGGAGGCTGTTGAGCATCTTTGCCAAGCTGCTTTCCAGCTTATTAGCCTCTATTCTTTGCCCAGTCTTCACTGGTCCCTAGGGTTATTCTTCCCCAGGTGCATGACTTAGCATTTCACAGAATCACAGAATTGCAGGGGTTGGAAGGGACCTCGAGAGATCATCGAGTCCAACCCCCCTGCCAGAGCAGGTTCCCTACAGCAGGTTGCACAGGTAGGCGTCCAGGCGGGTCTTGAATATCTCCAGCGAAGGAGACTCCACAGCCTCCCTGGGCAGCCTGTTCCAGTGCTCTGTCACCCGCACCGTGAAGAAGTTCTTCCGCATGTTGGTGCGGAACTTCCTGTGCTCCAGCTTAAGGCCATTGCCCCTTGTCCTGTCCCCACTGACCACCGAAAAGAGGTTCCCCACCTCCATTTGCCTCCCGCAACTAAGATACTTACAAACATGGATCAGGTCCCCTCTCAGCCTTCTTTTCTCCAGGCTGAACAGACCCAGATTACTGAGCCTCTCCTCATAAGGGAGATGCTCCAGGCCCTTTATCATCTTTTCCTTTTATCAACTTGATGAGGCTTTTATCTGGCCATTTCTCCAGACTGTGGAGATACCTCTGAACAGCAGCACACCCATCTGGTGTGTCAAAAGTGTAAAAAGCCTTACTGAAGCTGAAGCATCCATTGCTCCCCTCTCGTCTACTGAGCTCATCATCTCGTAAGAGGGTATCAGGCTGGTTTAATTATCGCTTCCATTCTGTAAGCCCATGCTGACTATTCCTAGTCACCATTTTGTCCTTTAGATGTTTGAAAGTGGTTTCCAGTCTTAGTTGCTCCATCATATAGTGAGATATTGAGATAAGACCGAGAAGCCTGTAGTTCATTGTATCTTCTGTTTTGCTCTCTTGAAGATACGATTGCCATTTGTTCTTTTCCAGTCTACAGGAGAGTCTCCCAGTTGATATGGCCTTTCAAAGATAAATGCTGTTGCAGTAATATCAGCCAGTACTCAGCAGTTCATGAATCCTGCCAGGCCCCATCTTTAGTGTATTTAGATGCTCCTGAATCTGATTACCCTCCACTGGGGTGAGTCTTCCTTGCTCCAGATTTTGGTCTCAGAGGCATGGGGCTCCTGAAAGGTGGTAAAGAATAAGGCATTTAAGGGCCTTAGCATTTCCTGCGTCCTTGGTCACTAGGATCTTAGCAGTGGCCCATGCTTTACCTTGTCGTCTTTTCCTGTTTGTATACTTCTAGAATCTTGTTGCCCTTCATGTCACTTGCCAGATTTAATACCAGGTAGGCATGAGATGGGTATTTGGGTGACCCTTGTTCAAGTGTATGTAGCTGCTTTGGTAAGTTCTAGGGAAAAGAATGTGGTTAGTTTGTATCTGCATTATAGCCTATAATACTTAATTACCTTACCATTCAGTCTGTGTTTAGAGTAGAGAAACAAAGTGTCTGTGTTCTGAGCCATAAAATATCTTAAGTTGGAAGGGATTTACAAGGATCATCGCCTGTGATCTTAATTCCAATTCTTGAGTTTTATGTCTTGGTTTTCAGTTTCTCTAGTCACTGTGTCAGCTCAGAATAACTGGTGAATGGGATCACTGTGCCTAGGATATTTTTTTTCTCATCTGTTTTTTTTTCATAGTCATCATCTATTTCTTATTTGATTATGGGTTGTCAAGAAGCTATGTGGGTGTGTCTGGAAAGATGTGCTTGTAAATATGAATGAACAGAAGAAGTTATTTGCAAACTGCTGCTTGAAAGTATGTTTGGAGAAGGGTGGTAGACTGAAGTCATGGTTTGTAATGACAATGGGAGTTAAGAGGGTTTTGTAGCTGATAGGCACTAGCAAACAGATCTTTGGCCTTTTGGGGAACTTGCTTCATTTCACTTATATAAGCAAATACACTCGGATTTGTTAAGCATAAACCATGCTCTGCCAATATGACTGGAATGCTTTGGTCGAGGAATTCTAGTCAAAGCTGTAGTCTTCTGTGCATGTTGAACAGAAATTCAGAGCAGGATTGCTGTTTGTTTTTACTACCCAGAATCTTTCTGATAGCTTGTCAGTGAGAAAGGGTATGGTCTGGATTCAGTTGTCCCCCAGTATGGACAAAAGAGTGTTCTTCTAGAGTTTTGAGTTCAATAGTCAGCTATAGCAGTATGTTAAATAGCTATCTACAGAATTTTGAGATAGGAATGTTGGAAGTTAGTTATACTTCCCATTTTTCTTCTATTTAATGAGATGAAATGCTGAAACAATGCTGCGTTTCTCTTGTAATATACTGATGTTAGATGTAAAAAAAAAAAAAAAAATTGCTTGAATTTTGACTATCTCTTTATAATTGGGGTTCTAGAATAAGATCAAAATCTGTTAATTGCAAGACTGTGACTTGGATCACAATACATGCCTTTAAGAATTCCTTACAGCTTGTAACCTATTAAATGATCGTGGAAGCTTCAGAGTTAAATCAAGTATTAGTTGATCACATACTCATATTTCAGAATTTTGTTTAACTGGCAATGAGAGAGATAAGAAAATTATGCAGAGTACACTTAGACTTAGTGATGAAGTCCAGTAGTTTTTTTTCTTTATAGCTGATAAAAAGGAGGTAAAGCATATACCACTCTTTAAGCAAAGATTGAATACTTGTGAGTAGTCAGTCTGATGGAATGACTTTAACCTTAAGCATTTAAATACTTAGATGTATTGAAAAGATATTAGTGTGGAGTTCTTGTTTTATTCTCTAGCTTTACATTACAAGTATTTTTATCATATCTGTCATAACATCTGCCGTCTAATTTCAAAAAGTCCTCAAATACAGATAGCATAATAATGTGTATGTGCTACTTCAGGCAGAAGTAAGCTTGCTGTGTATTTAAAAGCAGGAAATAGTTATTACACTACTTTTAATCATTTAGTTTAGTATACTTCTAATGAAATCTCTATTTTTACCAGAAACGCAGATTACTAAATACATTTTCAATAAATGCTGAACTTTAGAGGAAACTTTTTTTTTCCCCGCTTCCAGGTTTGCTTATGATTTTATATGTTCTGGCTCATATCTTCTTAGGACATCTTTGGGTGGTGTTTGACCACCACAGATTAACACTAATACGTACTGAATTCAGTACACTACTAAAAGTATATATACTTTGTCTTAGAACCTTGTGTTTAAGACAGAATAGATTTTTAGTTGTACATTTGATTACTCATTTTTGCTTAGGAACTTCCTAAGTTGTTGCAGTTATTTTACTAGTAGATACTCTTAGTATTTTTGTACAACATTAAAGAACTGTAGGTAGGACAGTACTTTCAGCATTAGCACTCAGTGTCTTTTCAAAGTTCTTTGTTATCCTTGTGTTCATCATCTTTTCAATAATGGGAGGATTTCTGCTAATGTTGCTACCAAAGTTTTTCCACAAGTATTGAAATGTATTAAAAGCTCTTAAGAGCTATGAATGAATTTTGTTAATCTTTGTACACAGGATTTGGTAATGTAAGCAGATAGGCTGCACACCTCAGAGTTGTAGGCATCTCTTACTGTCCTATGTGTCCTTATTGCTTCATATTTGGCAGCAAATGCTGAGTTTTAAGCAGTTATTTTATCATACAGGCAACACGTCAAAGCAAGGAGTAACACTGCTGATTGTCCTTTTGTCCAAGGACCAAATTAAGTTGTTTTTGCTGAAAACAAGATCTCTACTTTGGTAGCTTTTTCTGGTTTCTTTGAATTGTTGGACAACTACTGTTCATCAAGTTTTGAATTTTAAAACTATTGCATTTGAATTTGGCTTAAATTATATAAAAGCTTCAAATTTCGTTTGAAAATCTAGACCTCCATTCAAAATGATTCCATTCAAATAGCTTATTTTAAAATAATGAATGTGCATAATCTGTCTTGAATTCAAACTAACTTGAACTAACTTCAGTTTATCTTTCTTGTGGACGTTATGTATTTTACTTCTTTGATGATCAAAGAGGATTTAGACTGATAAAGGAAATGTACAGGAAAGCTATTAAGTAAAATTTTTCTTTGCATGGCAAAGCATCTTTTCTTATGGAAAAGTTTTATTAATAAAAAGCTTAAAATGAATGTGAAAATATACTTGGAAAAATTCCCAGTTTAAAAATGTCTGTCTCCTTGCAGAATTTGATGCTTGAAATGTGCTTAAAATATCATAAGCATACAGAATTTCTTGTCTTAATATTGTGAAATGTATTTCAAAGCTTTCCAAAGACAGCTGGAGCTTTTTCTGGCCCAGCTGGAGTTGCATAGAGCCCACAAAAAAAACACGAAAGCATGGGGGAAAAAAAAAAAAAAGCAAGATTGCCATATATTGTATACATTATAGTAAGGGGGTCTTCATGATTTAAATATTCATTGTTCTTATGTTTGAGAACAGGCTTAAGCAGTGGGGATGATTGGTAATGCTGTTACTTCTGGCTAAAGAGATTTTAAAATTTGCTTAATATTCTGCATAATATCCTGGAATTCTTTTAACAATGTTAACAAGACGATCATAATGACATGGTTTCATGCTGCTATTAAATTAATATTATATCACGTCTCAACATCAATTTATGGTTAATGGAAAAAATCATAAAATTTTCACATTAGATTTGCATTCTAGGTTGTAGAACATCCAATATGTTGTCTTGCTGTAAACAGAAAGCAATTTTTTTTAGCACAGTAATCTGTGATTTTTTTGTTTGCTTGCTTTTTATTTTTAATAGCGCTCACTGTTCCTTCAACATGATATGAAACTTTCAACTATTGTGAAGAATTTAAGTTTTATAAGATGGATTCTGAGAGTTGCGTGTCTTGGGTATTTTTAGTGCTTTGCCCATTTTCAAAAAGTATTTACTTTCCATGCTTGTTTATATGCATTGTTCTTTTGCTAGCTTTCTTTCGAGGTTTTCAATATCTCAGAATTTTTATCTAATTTACCATTTTCATATTTTTAAAGGTCCCCAGGTGCATCCAATTTTTCAACTTTACCAAAGATCTCTCCATCTCTATCAAATAATTATAACAACATGAACAACAGAAAGTAAGCAATATATCTTAAAAACTTTAATTGAATCACCCCAGTGTGACATAAACAAATTTCCATGTTTCCTAGCATAAGGATTTTGATTTGTTTTGTCAGTATGTGGATTATGAATTGGTACTGATGACTATTTTATAGTATAGGTGTTGTGAAGCATGATAGCAGGAAGTGAAACTCAGCTAAAGATGTTTGGTAACTCTCAGTCCTCAGATGCTAAAAACAATGTTGAGAACTCAAAGAAAATATGTGAAGACTATTTTTGGCATGATAAACTCTGAATATATTACTATACCATCTGATTTTAGATGGGCAATAAAGTACGAACTACCTTTCCTAATTTATTGATGATAAGGTATTATAGCAGTATATATGGTAGCACACATTGATTTGAGACCACAACAGCTGAATTGTTTTAGCTATGATGGTTGTTATCATAATGATTATAGCCATTAATTAACTATCAGCAAGGTAACATCTCTGTCTTAGTGCTAGGAGACTTGAGAGAGATCAGTTTGTGCTTATGGTTGAGTGTTGCAATGAGCAGAGACTTGGCAAAAGAGACTTCTCACTTTTAAGGGTTTTCTCTTGTATGTGGCTAATAACAAGTTTTGTAAAGATTGTGTTAAAACTCTAAAAGGAGAGGTTTTGTATTCCTGTGGCCAACTTTGTGTGTAATCTTTTGATGTGACAGGAATGTAAAAAGTTGATGAATACAGCTGAACATGGAATTATTTCACTTTAACAGATACTAAATTGAGCATCTTTGAAAAACTTGAAGCCAGAAAGCACCCATCTCTAATGCAAGCTGGGGGAAATTAAGGAGCCTTACTCTTACCATTCATTCAAACTTAAAATATTTTTCTAAACATACATTTTGTGATCAAACGTGAAGATGTTAAATATTAAACAGGTGATATAAATATTAAATATCTTATACAATATCTTCCAGTTAAATACTGCCATAATCAGAAGTGATTTTTCGTAAGGGGTGAAGTGTCACTTGTGCTTCTACCAATTGTGAGTAGCCCCAACTCTCACTGTTAAACAGTTTAAATCCATGTGTTTAACTTCAGTCTTATTTACTGTGTGTGAGCGTGTAGTAAATAATAAGCATTTTGTATCTACTGTTGTATGAAAAATTACTTGACTAGAGCTAAGCCTCTAGCTGAGAACTAATTTCTCGTTTTGCATAAGCAATGGGGGAAGACAGTTGAAATGCCAAAAGCAAAGCTTAGCATACACTATTGAGCCCCCATTTTAAATTGAGTTGTTTTTTTTTTTTAATTTCTTTAATGCTAGCATCTCTTTAATGATGCTGTATTTATTTTTAAGAAGCACTTTTGAAACCTGTTGCCAGCTCTTGCAGCTTTTAAAGACAGTTTTCTTACTTGTTTAGGCTGATTTTAATTTGTATTTTCTTTTGAAGCCAAAATGGAAGCTTTTAGAACTTAAGATAAAATTTTGAGATGGTTTTTGTTTAGGGAAAGGGAGAGAGAGATAATTTTGGTTTTGTGTTTTTTTTTTTAATTTAAGGATTTTCGACAGAAGTACTTGTTTAAAGGGAAGTGATATAAAATTGAGATTTGATGAGGAATTGCTCATTTGAAGTCTCTTAAATATAACATTTATAAAAACATTATAACATTTTAAAAACATTTCTAAATCGGAATGTATATATGTGTTCTCTATAGTGTTATGAAATATCAACCATTTTTCTCTTGGAACCCAAAAAGACAGTAGGTATGGATGGTACCTAAGGCAGATACTCAGTGCAGAAACATGCGTTTTTCCTTATAAATGCAATAATCCAATTATGTGTTTTAAAAAATATTCTAAAATTTGATAAAATATATAACACAGTAAAATCTGTGGCAGCACTTCTGTTGGATTGCATATTCAAGCTGAACTAGGTCACTAAAAGAGAAGTTGTATCTTTTAGTATACCATGCACTTGAAAGTGTGTGCTGTTGCATTAAGAGTTTTTGGCTTTAAAAGGTAAATGTATTTAATTGTATTATATAATTCTGGGTAAAGATCAGTTTCCTCCTATATTCCACTCTTCCACCAAATATCTCCTTGTGTAAGAAATAACTCATTTTCCGTTAACTTATGATATCTTCTTTTCATTGCTTTCTTAATTAACTCCTTATGTCAGCTTAGCCTGAGATTTCTTTTCATGTGTCTGCCTTATTGTCTCTCACATTGCCTATTATCTTTAGTACAATAGCAAAATCGCACATTTGTGGCTCTCCAGGATCCACTGGCACCTCCAGATGGACATGAGATGCTGCGTCTTAAGGAAATAACGGCATTTGTTTTGAAGATAGTTTTAGCTGACATAGCTCATTCATGGGACAGAAAAAACAAATGACAGGTTATTTGTAGCAATAGTTATGGATGGTAGTAGTTTGCCAGCCTGTTACCGCAGTTGTTACAGTGTGGCCATCAAGTTTTAACGGCATTTTTAATCTGAAAAGTATCATATTTCCTTATATGGTATGCATTTCTATGATGTTAAATAGAGCATAAAATTGGTTCTTAAAAAAAGGATAATAATAATAAGAAACTCGTTTTCATCACAGAATGATTTGGACTGGAAGGGATTTTAAAGACCACCTTGTTCCAATCCCCGTACCATGGGCAGGGACCCCTCATCTTGACCAGGTTCTCCATCCATTGAACACCTCCAGGGATGGAGTGGTCACAGCTTCTGTGGGCAACCTTTGGCAGTATGTCACCACCCTTATAGTAAAGGATTTAATCCTAATGTCTAATCCAAATCTACCCTCTTTACTTTGAAGCCATTACTCCTAGTCCTATCACTACTTTCCATGCTGTTTACTAATGGCTTTTATTAACGTATTTTTTTTTACCAGTTTTAAAAGAATGGAAAGATGAACAAAGTAGTTCAAACAAAAAAACTCTTCTAGTAAAAAAATTTGCAGACTGATAAAGCTATAAAGAAAAGTCTCCTGCATGTAGTAGGCACTGTATTTTGCTTGATGCATTTTGATGAAATATTACTGAAACCTGAAAGCTTCTGCATAAATACGATATATGACTCAAAAAGGTTTTTGCTGGGCTTTTTATATCCTGTGTAGTCCTTTGATGGCCATTATGATTGTCAGACTAATTACTAAATCAGGTAGTATAGTTATTTCACTAGTTGAAGGAATACTTTTTTCATGAGGAACAATATTCTGTACGATAAGATATTCTGTACCATACGATATTCTGTAAAACCCTAAGATGTGCTTCTATGGACCAGTACAGAACATGAAAGAGAAGTTGCTTTTCCTTTTAACAAGTAAATGGTGGTAGTATATTTTACAGCAAATCAACACTGGGAATCCATCTGCATTGCAATTATGTTGAATTAAAATATGTTACTCAGCTAATTTAAGGAAATCTTTCACATGAGGACACTGTAACTTAAGGACACCAGTTGCGTTTCCTGGCTTTCTAGGTCCATCCTAAGGTGACAGTTCTTGAAAGAGCATGAAGCGATGGATAAGAAAAAAGGGGAGTGGAAAACCCCCACGATATTCAATCTGCTTCTTACCCCTACATCTCCTGAGCTTCCCAAAGAGATCTCTCTTCTATTAACTGTGTGAAAAGTGTACTCTTTGAGTCATGAGGAAAGCAGTAGGAGGCAAGCAAGGATGAGAGTAGCAGCTTACTGTGTACCTTGTATGTGTGCAACTTGTGAGAGGAACATTTCTTTTGCTTCAGTGACCAGATTGTGCTTTTTCTTCCTGGGGGAACTGAGGCTGCCAGCTTAAGGGAATTGAGGTTGATGGTAGTAGCTGAGCCGCAGCTGCAGAGGGAGATGGAAGGTAATTTTCCCTGGATGAACTCGGGTCTAGTGATGGGGAAGAGTTGATCACAAAAACAAGCTTAAAGGGCATGGGGTCTCTGGAGTTTGGAAAATGTCTTCTGTAAATTAGAATGATGGATAGAAGCTAATGTTAAGTTGAACAGGCAGAACTAGCTTTACAGGGTTTTCTATGTGGAGAATGGTCAGTAAGCACAATGCCATTTAGCCATTTTGGGGGCAAGCTGGAGAGCAGAGAAAATGCACAACTATGGAAAAGGGAAGTATAGATATATATGGATAGGAAGGTCAACTATTAAATAAAAATGTTCAGATGTAGAAGTTTGGGAACGATAGCTATAAGGGATGGTGGAGCTATTAACTAACTACATCTGAGGCCATCAAAATCTGGAAAAAGTCTTTGTCTTCTGTTTGAAATTTTCATTAAATCTTGTTATTGAAACAAAATAGCTCATATAAAAGTGAGTACTTATACACTGTCGGGACGGTTGGAATTTGAATATGTGTTACACCATTGCATCCTCAGACTTTTAAAATCATAAACCTCAACTATTTAGCAGATTTGATTATTTGCACTGCATATCTTTCCTTGTCCTTCTTAATAGTTGACTTTCTCATAATTGTTCAAATGTTTTCTAATGTGGATAATGCTCAGTGACTGCAGAAATCCTCTTGAAGTTTAGCCAAAGCTATCATGCAGATTTAATAATGGTCAGTGCCTAACATTATTTAAAGACTTTAACCTTTCTGTTTGGTTTTTTTTTTTTTAAACATCTGTAATATTGCAGAGCATCATCTTACAAAATTCTTCTGCTTTTCTAGTGTTCTTACTTTACTGCTTTGGCTGTTGTTCTATATTTAGTATTTTGCATGATTACATCTGGAAACAAATTACTTTGAATCTTACCATTTTGCCTCCAGTTTCTCCAAATAGATGCATCATAGACGTTGATAGTGAAGTTGTTACAGGGCGTTTTGCGCATTCTTTTACCTCTCAAGGCTTTCCTGCATTTGCATGCTGGGTTGTGCTGTCCTAGCAGGGAAGCTATAAATAGAATGTCTGATGCAGTGAGGCAGCTATGCCACAGTGGCCTTGGAAATCTCAGCTCTCACCTGTAACTCTGCATTCCCATTCCCACTGTCCTCACTGTTGCAGTAGCAAGATGCAAAAGGGACATAAATGATTGATTGCTGCTGGTGGTGTGTAAAGTCTGAGTGTGTTAAATTTGATGGAGCGATGAAGAGAGGAGTAAGCTGTGAAGCTGCTCCAGTCAAAAAGGGGTAGGGATGTAATAATTGCAGTTGTTGCAGTACATCAGATTTTGGTTGTTTGCAGAGGTGACTTTTAAACTGACATTAATGTTATCGCCGAAGTTAAATAATTTCTTTAATCTTTTTTTTTTCACAGAAGTTGCTTTAAAATTTTTAATCATTTATAAAGTATTTATATGTATGGAAGTACTACAGAGTATATGTTTACATTGTGAAAGATGGTTTTGTGTTTGTTTGTTTGTTTTACAGTGTGAAAAATTCAAACTATTGTCTCCCATCATATACTGCTTATAAGAATTATGATTATTCAGAGCCAGGAAGACACAATGAACAGCCAGGCCTGTGTGGCCTGAGTAACTTGGGGAATACGTGTTTCATGAATTCAGCAATTCAGGTATGTACTTGAGAGTAAAATTAGTTTCATTATTTGGAAACTACTATTTTGTTATATCTTGCCATATTTGAAAGCTAACATTGAGACGCCAGCAAGGAGTGGGACAGGGTTAATACTAAGTAATGTATCTATATTGGTACACTGGGAAAACTGATTTACATAGCTACATACGTTGCTCCCCCGTTTCTTGCACTGGGGAAAGTGATCAATGTCAGAGAAAGATTGGACCAGCATTCTAAAATGAATGAAACCTTAAATGAAATTCATTGATTTCCTAATGATTGCTATGCAGGCATGTTATGAAAGATACTTCTTTCATTTTGAGATGTGCTTGAGAACAGACTATAGTAGGCCTTTATTTCTAAACAATTATCATATACTTCTAGTGCACGGGTTAACATGCAAGAAGCCATTGAACATATTTTCCCGTGACCCCTGCCCTTTGTATAGCTGCTATTTCATGGATTAGATGTTTTATAGGAATATGAAATCTAGTTTCTTTGCTACTAAATACTAGTATACCTGTACTCTTACCAAGACCGAAAACAACGTAGCCATTTAACTTCTAAGTGGAAGCTGCAGTGGGGTAGTCGTACAATCATAGGGTGGTTTGGGTTGGAAGGGACTTTAACGATGACCTAGCTCCACCTCCCTGCCATGGGTGGAAATAGCTTTTACCTTACCAGGTTGTCCAAAGCCCTGTCCAACCTGGCCCTGAACACCTCCAGGGAGGGGGGCATCTACAGCTGCCCTGGACAGCCTGTTCCAGTGCCTCACCTCCCTCATAGTGAAGAATTTCTTCCTTATATCTAATCTAAACCTACCTTTTTTTAGTTTAAAACCATTACCCCTTGTCTTATCACTACACTCTCTGATAAAGAATCTCCCCTTCATTAATGATTGGAAATACTCAATTGTTAAGCTTGTTTTTGTTGAGTTCCAGAACTAATGTTTTTGTCTTCAAAGCAGTCTTTTACACGTTTCTGTCTGCTAAGTGTAAAGATAGTGAATCTTTACCAAGCATACTTCACATTTAATTTCTTCCTCGATCATCACAAGGATTCCGTGCTTAATGTTGAATTCCTTCTTTAGCCTGTTCAGGAAAGAAATAGACTCAGGTACATTTGTAAACTAAGTTTATGAGATTTTTGAATTTTTTCAGAATCATAGAATCATAGAA
>WBMW01001961.1:0-75947 GCA_013396635.1 Penelope pileata
TATGATTCTATGATTCTACTAAAACCAACTCAGTATCTAATTTCTGCTTGTTTTGCTCTGATTGGCAAATATGATATGGACATGGATTTTTACAGACACCTTGATATTTGACTAATGTAATAATTCTGACTTGGGAATCATGAATAACACTAGTGAAAATCATTGTGTTGTGCAGATGAGAAAACACATGATGCATATACTTTTGGGAACGTTTTCTTTTGTAACAAAACTCACAATGTCTAAATAGCGTGCCATAATGATCTAGGAAGTGTGGCAAGGGCAGTCTATGAAATGTACTCCTTTTCTTTCTATGTTGGAAATGATGGAGCAAAAATGTTTCTGTGGAGCAAATGATTTTAAGAAATACAACCTGTACTAAAACTGAATTTAATTTGAGCTCCATCTGATGAATCATTGACAGTTTAGGACGTTAGCTGATGCTGTAATATTTAGGAGGAAAACTGCAGGCCATATGGGAACCTTCAATGCTGGCAGAGAGCATTGACTTACAGAAAGGCAACTAAGAGAGAGAAGAGGCTGGAGGATATGGAGAATGCTGCAGTGTTTGGTATTTATATTTTTTAAATTGATATGCGTTGAGATGCACAAAACTAAATGTCTTCTGGCAAATTTAATTAAATACGAGAATTATCTCCAAAATAAGTGGTAGAAATCTCCCAAGGGAAAGATGAGATATTGAACTATGTGATCTTTCCAAAAGTAGCTTGTGCAGGCTCATAAGAGCTAATGAGAATTCAGGAAAATACGATGGCAAACAACAGAAATTTATCATCTCTGTTTGTTAGTGCTGTGAAAATGTTGAGTGTCTAATTCACACTAAGGAAATGTTGAAATATGTCCTTTGAACTTTGAGACACGTCTTAAATAACAAAATTGTTTGTTTCACATGGTATCATGGTTTATTTATCATAGTTCTTTTACATGGTGTCATAGTTCATCCTTTTATAAAGTAAATTATTTATGATGTCACATCAGCTGCGCTCAACACAGTTCATTGTTTTGTGTGCTTTTGGATATGTCAATTTTTTTCTCCTTATGTTATATTTTGTGCATCTTCAGATTTCTTCTTCTGCCTGATGACCATTTACCTTATAAATGAGCCTGTCAGGTAAAACAGCACCAGATGCTTTCCAGAGATTCTGGTACTTTTCTGTTGTAGTATTACACTTGCTGCTTCTGTAGTAGTGAGGGGCAGAAAAAAATTGAACCATGGTTTTCCTTCTGTAAATCCAGTTTTAATCTTCATTTCCTTATGCCCTTCAGCTTTGTCTGTGAACCTTTGTTATTTTAATGCTTATTTTTTTTCCTATCAGGTTTGGCCACTTTGACCTTTTCATAGGCTATTGTGGCTATTCCATATTATCCAAATTCCTGATTTTCCTTTCTGGGAAATTTTGGCTAAAAATAATTGGTGTGTTTGATGGCTAATTGGATTAATTATACCATATAAATAATTTTCATAGAATCATAGAATATTCCAAGTTGGAAGGGACCCATAAGGTCATTGAGTCCAACTCCTGGCTCCATACAGGATCACTCAAAAATCACACCCTATGTCTGAGAGCACTGCCCAGATGCTTCTTGAACTCCAGCAAGCTTGGTGCTATGACCGCTTCCCTGGGGAAGGCTGTTCGAGTGCCCCACCACCCTCGAGTGAAGAACCATTTCATGATATCCACCCTGGCCCTCCCCTGTCACAACTCCTTGCCATTGCCTCACGTTCTGTCGCTGTCGCCAGAGAGCAGCGATCAGTGCCTGCCCTTCTGCTCCCCCTTGTGAAGAAGCTGCAGGCCCCGAAAAGGGCTTCCCTCAGTCTCCTCTTCTCTAGGCTGAGCAAACTGAGTCACCTCAGCCACTCCTCATCCATCTTCCCCCTAGAACTTTCACCATCTTTGTAGCCCTGCTTTGATCGATATGAATCTGTCATAAGACTCTTAATGCTTTGGAAAGCATTAAAAAATCTTTTCTCATTCTCCATTGTTGAATAAAACTCCCATCTATCTCAGCCATTTAACCTTTAATGTCTAAAGTGAATTAATTGGATAACTAAACTTCATTAAAACAGAGTATATTTTGAGGTTGGATGACACTGGTTATGAAAATCAAATGTTAGACAGGTTCTAAAAAGCCTTAAACAAAGGCAAAAGTGTCCATACTTCATTCTGCTTCAGTTATGATACTTTGGCTCTTGTTCTTGTAAAACTTTGGAGATCTATTGATTTATCAGGATCAAGGTAACAAAACAAATGGAAAACTGTCAAATAGGTGAAAGGTATTTTTACTCATTCATTGGAACATAACTGATGCAGATAAAAGGAGAAATGAGTGTTCATACCATCAGCTGGACATGATGCTATGTCCAATCTGTACAAATGAAAAACCAATGGCAGGAAAGTTTCTTCCTTGTAGAGGTTAAATTTAAATAAGCAAAACAAATTGTTATGGAAGGTGTTATGTTCACTTAAGGTAGTTACAGAAAAGCTATGACAAAGCTGTAGATTTTCTCTGTTGCAAAACATCACATCAAAGGCAAAGCAATTTCTGGAATGATTGTTGCTGCTATTGTTGGTATTTTTCATTCAGGATGGACCTTTACAAGGTAAGAAATTGAAAGAGAACATAAAAAAAAAAATGTAATAACTACATTCAAATCAAATGGTATCTTCAAGGTGTTGCTAGAATACAGTCTGCTCAGATTGCCTTTCTCTTTCTGAAACAAACTTATAAAGCATGTTTTTTTTTTTCCTCCCCAGCGTGAAATCAGAGTTTCTTATTGCTACATTCTTCACAGAAGCACAGTAGAAAGGTATGTTCCCTCAGTTAGCAAGATAGCCTAATTCATGAGTAATTCTCTTCAGGTTAGAATTCTGTCATGTATAGATACTGAAAACATAAAATGTTTTATTGCTCTGTATAAGGAAGCAATCAGATCAACAAGAGCTTATAAGTCCTATAACTCTGCTATAGGCAAAGATATCAAGAAAAGGTCACAGTGTATTTGTGGTGAAACTTGTTAACAATTTATACTGGCAATTTGAAAACTTTTTTATTCTCTTTAAAGAAAACTGCCTTGGCAGAAATGATCTTAGCCTCTTCTAACTTTTTTTTTTTTTTTTTTGCTAGTTGTTTATGCAGTGTTAAAATCATGTGGATTATTTGCAGTTAAAGGCTCTTGGTAGTGCATGGGCCAGTGCTCTCCATGCCTCTGAACCCTAGAGGAAAAATCCTTTGGAGGTGTTTGCCTTTTTCCAAGGGAAAAGCACCACTTGTTGCAAGGGTTGATGGTCTACCCAGCACAGAGTTTTTTCATTGTCAGTGACAGCAGGAGATGTGGTTTCCAGAGACATCAATGAACGTGTTAATGTGGAGAGAGAGAACCAAAAGCAACAAGGTTGACAGAATAATGGATATTATGAAATGTGAGTCTTGTCAAAACCAATTTAGGAAAAGCAGACGATAATTGAAATAAATGAATACTCTTCATTGCACATCCTCCTCCCACTCCCCCCAGCAGTAAAGGGACATATGAATGTGCTTTCCAATTTTTTAGTGTTGGCTCGCTGTCAAAGTTACCATTTCTTGACCTTCTGATACTGTTGTAAAATGCCTTTGCTGTCGTGTCTGGAATGCAACGCATGGACTTCTCTTAGAAACATGCACTATCTTCCTGGAAGCAGCTGCATATAGTTCTATAAATGCAATCATTTGAGTGGATTGGAGTTCATGTGATTGAAATAAGAAGTAAATTTATGTAGGCAGCAGCCAGGCTGTCTGTAGCAAGTGGGAATGCTGGGGAACTTTGTATTGAAGAATATCTTTTTTTCTTGCATAGGCTTTAAGAGAGTTTGTTTTTATAAAGATTCTCTTCTGATATGAGCTCATTAATATTGTGAGACTTCGTTTAGAAATATCTGAACAAAACCAGCAGATAGCAGCTGCTGTCATCTGAGGAGCTCTCTCTTAATATAGACTTCAGGCTGGTTAAAATGATCATTTTGTGCTGCATGGAGAGTAAATGTGTATGGGACTGAGCTTCCCATTATGTTAACTATCTGGAGTAGGATGTCCTTGATAGAGATGAAATCAGTGTTACAGGAAACCTTCTTTCCCTGGAGTGAGAGAAGTGACTTTGTGATGGTTTTCAGTATATGTGTCCAAATTTTCTAAGCACTGATTTGAATAGACAGGGAACCCAAAAGTGTCTGATGGAAACACAGATCAACTTCTGAAGTGGAATATTCTAAAATCTTCCAGGAAAAAAAAAAAAGAGTGTAAAGATTTACCTACCAAAATGCCTTGACTTAGAGAAAATGTACTTGACTTCTCAACAATGCCAGATTTGGGCTGTGACAGCAAAGCTGACTTCCACAGAGCCTCTTACTGAGGTGCATTTTAGGAGTTGGAACCTTGGAGACTGAAGTCTGTCACTTAAATGCAAAAATAAATGCATCAAAAAATCTTCTAAAACACTTTGGAAAAGCAACATGTTAATTTTGTTTTGTAATACTGGCAGGGCACAGGTTAAACTAGCTGTTACCCTTTCTCAGCATCTGTAAGAAGTCAGGCCTATATGAAGGACTTCAGTTAACATTATCAAAGTAGCATGTAATGAGATTTCTTGCATTAAAAAAGGTATTTAAAATGAATCTGTGATGAACATTGTAGAGCAAATGCAATAATAAATGTTTCAGATTTCCAGTGTTATAAATGAACCAAGCAGAGTCTAGCACGATAATGTACTGCTATTGAAAAAAGTATGGAATTGCTGTCCTTTAGTTACGTATGGTTACCCAAAGGAGTTTTCAGGATGGGCATGTTGTAATAGACCAGAATTCTTGTGTTCATTCCAGTTTATGCATTCCATAGTCTTTGTGTTTCCCTTTTTGTTATAACAGCTCCATCAGCTCTGCATCTCGTGCTGGGAGCCCCAGGCCTGGACGCAGTACTCCGGACGGGGCCTCACAAGGGCAAAGCAGAGGAGGACAATCACCTCCTTCACCCTGCTGCCATCTTGTTTCTCTCAGGAATGTGTCCTTTGCTGACCATCTCTCATGCTCTCTAACTTCCACCACACAGCCCAGCACGGCTCCTTCTCTTGGGCACCAGGAGGTAGGGGCAGAGGCTGCTCAGCTGCACTTGGCTTCTCTGCAGGCCCGTGTGGCCTGGGAGCTGTGCCTGGGCTGCCATCACGCTGTGCCTCCTTCCCAGCGTGTATAACCAGAGGCGTTTGTCCTTCAGGCCCGGAGGTGATACCTGGTTTCAGTACGTCCTTATTGCTAAATCCCTTTGGCAGCAAACTTTATTTACATTTCATAATTACCTTAAAGCCTCATTACAGCAGACACCTGGTACTTGCTGTCACACTAAAGGCTGCAAAACAGTTTCCATAGCAACAGCTGTCTGCACACCACAATTTTGCAGAGTGTTTCCCTATTGGCTTAAAGAAATCCACAACTGCTTTCTGTCCCAAGGTTTAATTTTCCCATCAATCAATTCTGAATTAATTTGAGGTGAAAGAATTTATTATTTCTTAATAGAAAAAAATACCTTCCCATTTTCTTCTAGACAAAGCTATTGCAAAAATAGACAGGCTAAAGACTACCAGTATTCTTCGGGGCGGAAAAAAACATTGATTTTAATTTAGTTTTAATTGAAATAAAAAACACCACGTGTTTTGGTTTTGACCATTTACTTTACTGTTGTGTATCTGCTTTTTTACTGGTCTTGCCTACCAGTTTTAAATACTTAATTTTAAAAATAATACCTAGATATCTGGAAGATTGGCTTATTTGGCACTTACTGTACTTTGAATATTAGCTGTTCAAATACAACCCAGTGTTTTCAGACTACATCTTTTTCAAATTAATGTACATGTAACATTGCTAGAATCAGTCAAAGCTAAAGCTATTTAACATGCTGTGAGATTTGGAGCCTTTAGCTTTGAATCTGTCCACTCTGACTTGACTCAGACCCAAGATTTACTGCTTTCAATGTCTGTAACTTAAAATTAGCAAAATGATTTTCTTCAGACTTAGACTTCCACTGGCACTTGAAGAAATCTAGAGAGAAAATCCAATATGAAGAAAATTACCATCTTAGTTCTAAAGTTGCTTGCTTTCAACAAAATGCATTGTAAACTGATACGTTAGTAGTTTTGTTTCAGATCTCAATACATGTTGACGTTTCAGATCTCAATACATCTCACAGCATTGTCACTCAATTTTACCGTTCTCGGATTTCTTCAGTTTCTCAGGCTTTTTGAAAACCCTTTGTTTTTGGAATATTCTGCACAGTCTACTTTGTTCAGTTTGGTACATGCTAATCAATATAAATCCAATTTAAAGCATTTGAAAGATTTAAATTACGGTAATGTCTAAAGATCCACATTTTGGGGACAGCAAAATTCATTAGGATTCTAGATATTCAATTTCCTTTTAACAGCATATAAGCAACTAATGTTAATCTGGAAATGCATTTCAGATCTATTGACAGTTCTCAGGTCACTTGGTGGTTTCCTGTGCATCACCTTTGTGTTCACAGCAGCTGCAGTAGAACTACAGGCTTCCCAGTGAGCTTTCTGGTGCCTAGCAGTCTCATGCATGGTGCCTCAAATGCACAGCTTCCTTCTTTACCCCAATTGTCCTCTTATTCAACAGATTACAGCCCATCTGTATTCCTTTTCTTTACAAATGCAGTTAATCACACATTCTCATGTTGCAAAAAGAAGACAAATTCAGTTATTTTTAAAAATCTGAACCATACCCCTTTGATTTAGTAGTTCAGCAGCAAATTATCAGGAAAAGACACATTTACTTTTACTTATCCACCCTCTTTTGCATCCTTATCCGTTAAATTCAGACCTTCTGGGTTTTTACTATATCTTTATTGTCATGTTAATATACAATGTGAGAATGCAGAAAGACTGTAAGAAGATGTGGGAGGAGAAAGATCACAGACTTCTTGGATAACATTTGATGTTTGTGAAACTTGTGCATGGATTTCTTGCTGCTTCTGTTTGGATGCTGACTTTTTAGAAGATATTATTCCTAAGCATCCACTGAATGTATCAGCTTCTCAAGTCTGGCTGGTTGTTGTTTTTCCATTATAGCTGAGTCCCTGGCTGTTCTATAACAACAGCATAGTTTTTATAGTCTGACACTGCAAATTACGTGGCAGTATTAAACTGTCTTTACTCGTGGTGTTTGAATAGCAGAAGCAGGTCAATAAAGCAGATGAAAGTTGAGATTTACAAAGACAGCTGTAGCTAGAAAGGCAAAATGGGAATGATCTGTGTTTCGTATTCAACAGCAAGCAGAGCATTCCTATGAGTATGGAAATCTGGGGATGCTGTTAATGAGAGAGTGCATCAAATTAAATAGCAAAGCAACATACTTTTCCTACAGATGAAGTCATTTTCCAGTGGTGTAGGCAGCTTCTGCAGCTTCCTTTAGTATTTTATCATTGCTGTATTTTTGTGTAGTGTTTCCAAACACTTTTTATAAGATGATTTCTCTGATGCGGCTTTCTATTAATGTCTGAGGCTTGAACACATTAGTGTTTGAGGCTTGCCGTAGCGACATCATCTTTTTGTAGTGACAAAGTCTTTTGAGGCATGAGAATTTATATCTACTGTGGGCTTTTTTTTACATTTCCCAAATAGTTAGAAAAAACCATATTATTTTTATTTTAACTTAAAAGCCTGTCAAAACACTGAGCTGTGAATGGACCTCTGGATGAACATATTATTTGCTATCTATATGTGGCTCATGTCTGGTGTTTTGGACAAACTCTCAGCTCTCAATCCAACTCCTGCCTGGAGCTCAAGACGAGGATAACTGCTGGTTAACATCTAGGCATTCTTTATTCCCAGATGTACCACTTTGCATTTGTGATACTAAGATTCCTTTGATTAGACTGTGCCTTCCCAGTTAGCTCTCTTAGTTTAATGTCTTCCTTCACAAATCATCATTCATCATCCAGTAAATTTCTGAAAAATCTCCCACCATTCCCAAATAAGTTAGTTGTTTTAAAAGTTATTCCTGTGTAGATTTAACAGTCTGTGGTCTGCCCTTACTTATACAATGGGAGATCTCTTAAGCAAATTTTGAAAACATTTAATAGATCCTTTGCAATCCCCCACATGCAAAGTTTTCATTTTAAGACAAGCACCTTGGAGAAGCCCAAGAGCACTGTGCTGACATCGTTCTCTTTATCAAGCTCCTTTGCATCTTTCTAAAAAAGCGAACAGGTTGTTTTAACAAGATCAGCTTACCAGGACAACACCAACTGTAATGGTTTGGCTGCTGACTGACATTGATGATATTTCAATCATTGTTGCAAGTGACAAGCTAATTGTTTTGGGCTTCGCATAAGGCTGACCAGTTTCTGGTCTAATTTCCCTGCCACCACTTTATCACTTGTAAACGCTGCAAGTAAATTGGGAATATTCTGCACTTGAGAACTTCCTTTAATTTCTAGATACGTTAAAAAATTGCTGCCAGTGGTTCAGAGAGCTTCTCAGCTAATTACCTGGGCCTGTTGATTTGAAACTGTTAAATTTTTCTCAGGTGCTACCTTACATATTCTTTTATTACAGGTCGTGCATTCCTGTTTTGGGCACTGTCAGGTAGGATGAATGTATGTTTTAGTGCTCTCTTTTAAATTTAGGACAAAGAATTAAAAAGCTTACCTTTGTTTTATGAATTGGTATTTGATTTTACTAACTGTATAAAGCACTGTGTGTGTGCTTTGCTCATGAGTTCTTCTTTTTCAGAAATTGTTTTTAAGAGCAGATTTTTAATGTCTGTGACCCCATTGGCTATTTGCATTGCAGTCATTTGCACTGCGAATCTTATAACATGGCAATTCACTTTTTGCTTTGTGCATTTCTTCTTATGCTAGTATGTTTTACTGATGATTAAACTGGAAGTCTGTTTTGTTTCCCTTGCTTTTACATCTGGTATATTTTTCAGGTCTGTGAAAGCGTAGGTTGCTGGGATCCAGTAGGATTTTTACTACGGTTTTCAATTTGGAATGTAGTACTCTTAGTGGTGATATTGCTTTATATATATCTATTTTTTTCTTTTTTTTTTAGAAAAAAGAGAATGTTCTCTCTTCAAAAGAGAGAATTTAAATGTGTGTTGGATCTAGCAATAAATAAAACTAATGCAAAGAAGTATGAAACCAAGAAGAGACAACTTTTAATACAAAAATTTCTGAAAAATGGGCTGATTATACAGGAGAGGTTTTACTCAGGATGAAGAGTAAATCCAGGACTATAACTTTACTTTTTAACTTTTAACTTCCTAGCTAAGCACAGAGTCATGCAAATGAGAGAAAGGTGAAGCAACTGAGTCCTTTGAAAGTGAAATCATATGTCTCATCTTAGAATCGGGGGAATTCAAAACTATTTAATATAGCATCCCTTTCAAGTGTCTTAAAAAAGGTTTCTCAGTTTCTGAACTTGCACTGGAAAGACATTCTAGCTGATATTAAAACTGTTTGCTCTATCTATGATGTTGTGATTCACCTTAGAGATAGTAAAGGCAATGTCATCTGATTGAGAGGTGACCAGTGTGAATTTGTTACATAGATTGCTGCCTCCTGTTCTGAGATCTGTGGAGAGCAGGACTTGGTAATAGCTGTTGACTTAGATTGGAAGGAAATTTTGACTTGAAGAGGTCTAACCAGAAATATCAGCTGAAGTTTTGCAAAAAGCAAACTTAGTTTATATCGTAAAATATATGCTAGCAGCAAGATTTAATTGCATATGTGTGGCACAGATGGCAAGGGAAGGAACACGAGTATGAGGCAGAAGCATAAGTAATGTATTAGCCAGTCTGAAAGTGCTGTCTGTTGCTTCCAAGAGTAAATAATTGCAGTTAATTACGTTTCTGGAAAATAACTTGGTCTTCCTGAGCTGACAGTTCTGTATGGAATTCTGTGTGTAACAGCAAATAACAGACCCATTTTAGTAATTTATCTAATTATTCTTTTTGGCCTCATGTCTGTAGAATGTACCTGGCCTTGTTTAAACTGGTCTACAGT
Organism: Penelope pileata; assembly: GCA_013396635.1. Taxonomy (NCBI): domain Eukaryota; kingdom Metazoa; phylum Chordata; class Aves; order Galliformes; family Cracidae; genus Penelope; species Penelope pileata. The sequence continues at coordinate 10,069 of WBMW01001961.1, forward strand.
TCGACTGTGCACTGTACGTATCTGCACTGTATGTGACTGCACTGTACTACCTGCCTTCTGGCTCTAAGCCTTCTCAGTATTTGCTCTAAGCCTTCTCAGTACTATCTATGCAGCTTTCTCTGCGCCAGAATGTCTATTCTTACATTCCACTCCATCTCTTCCTCCTGTCATCTCCGTCTAGAATTCAAATTGTGTTCTTTGGACGTTAACACTGCTCAATCTCATCTCTGCTGTCCAGGTAGGAAGAGTGAAACCATAAGATACCCTTTTATTTTATTTTTTTCCTGATCTTTTGAAGTAATACTTTTTGGTCCTAGACATTCCCCCCTCCCTCCGCACACACACATTTTAGCATTTGTTTCTTTTTCAGTGCATTAATTCTGATGCAATTTCTCATGTTCTTCCCTTTCAAAGAATAGCACTGTGGTAGGAACCCTCCAGATGTTCACTGTGCTGAACAGCAACTCAGATAATTCGTTTAGTTTCTCTGCTAACTGCATTGTCCATCTGGCTTTCTGGTCTTGTTTTTGATCAGCCACTGCCCTATCCTTGTAAAAAGGAATGAGACTGCATCTCACTATACACAGAGCTGCAAATCACTGCTACAGTTTCACAGAGATCTTGAAACTGGCAGATACCTTGACACTGAAATGACTGAACCCATACGTTGGCACAAAATTTTACAGCTGCATTTTGAGATTTTTATATACTTGAATATACAGAGTCACAGTGTTGATCCAGTCTAGGAACAGAAATGATATTTTATGTCTGCTGAAACTCAGAGTGGTGAACGCTTGTTCTCATAAACGTGTTCAGAGAAAAAAGAACAACCCTCTGGTGTTGTGAGGCATACATAATTAAGGAGTCTGAAGCTTACTGTTAACAGGGGTGTAGACATGCTGACTGTGCCTGCCTTTCTCTAGTCTAGACAGATGTGAACCAAGTCGGGTGTAGAAGGCGGGTGGCCTCGTTGGAGTAATGTTGATAAGCTGATAAAAGGCACTGTAGATTGTCTCAGTGTCCTGCTAATGCAACTGCATTAGCTGCATTACATCCTGAGTGGACTAAAGCTGGCTCCCATCCACTTCTCCCATCCTCTTGGTTTGGAGCATAAACAAAGAAGTGTCTGTGCAGTTCAGTGTAGACACAGTTTGAGTCATGAATACTTAAGGTCTGGATGTCTTTGAAACAGCAGGCTTCCCAAGTCGCTTAAGCCTTGCCTACTAAAGCTATGTCTGCATAATTTGTGAAGTCCCAGTCTAAACTGAGACAATGCAACTGAAATACCTAGTTGTAGAACTCACAGTTGCATCAGTATTCTCATTGTGAATTATACTCCGGAAGAAATGATGAAGCATCCTGTAAATAGAAAAATCACATCACAGAAGTGTAGGGGTTGGAAGGGACCTCTGGAGATCAACTCCAACCCCTGCTAAAACAGTTCCCTACAGCAGGTACAAAGGAAACATCCAGGCAGGTTTTGAATATCTCCAGAGAAGGAGACTCCACAACCTCTCTGGGCAGCCTGTTCCAGTGCTCTGTCATTCTCAAAGTAAAGAAGTTTTTTCTCATGTTCGTATGGAACTTCCAGTTTGTGCCCATTGGCCCTTGTCCTGTCACTGGCAACCACCAAAAAGAGCCTGGCCCCATCCTCTTGAAAACATTTGTGACTAAATTACCGTCTAACTTCACTCATATTGTGAGTGAAGGTGTCTTGTTCTTTTCTTTTTTCTTTTTTGGCTAATTTTGGAAACAATCCAAGTGTAAAACATCTCCAAATTACTAAGTAGTATAAAAGTTTACAATGTGACAGCAACATTGCTCATTCTGCTATTGCAAATAGCTGGTTTTGTTTCTCATTACTGAGAGCTGACATTTCAAAATATGCTTCCAAAGATTCAAAGGAAAACAGTCTTATCTGCTAGAAACCCTCCAGATGTAATATGCTGCAATAACCTCATGCAATTCAGTACTAGATTGGTATGTCTGCCATGGGCTCAGGAAAGGAAATACAATTTTTTTGAAACAGGGCAGGCTGCTCTGGGTGGCCCTGCTTGAGCAGAGGGGTTGGACCAGATGGCATCCAGAGGTCCCTTCCAGCCTCAACTGGTCTGTGATCTTGTGAAAACAAGAGGATAGTGGAAATAAAGAGAATTTGGGCTGTTTTTTTGGAGTAGGTATTATCTCTGAGAAATAAAAGCATAAGGAGTGCCATCTGGCCCATGAAAATATGCCACTGAAATTATTACTGTATTAAAGAAAACAATCTTCTAACGTTTAGCAGAGTAATGAATATCATTGCTTTCACTTGAAATAGGGTGGCAAAACTGAGGACAAGGAAATCCTCCATTATTTGAGCAACAAAGTTGTTCTAAGTCATTTATATGGCCTCTGGTCAATGATTTAGATAAATTTGTCAGCTGATTCAAGTTCCCTTAGCAATGTAAAGCTGATCCTGAATTACCATTATAGTCTCTTGTGATGGAAATGCATGTGTCCCACTGCAAATGTAAAGCCTCCTACAGATTCGGTGTTCTGTTCCTCAGCAGGTGTTTCTTGTGGCTCTTAAAGAACTCTGTTTTCATCTCAGGAGATATCTAAATATTGACTGTGACAGCAATGCATATGGCACAAGCTGTACAAAATGAATTGGTGTCACGTTACCTGTAGAGCCTGATAACTGCACTGATAGTTGTCAGCTATGGGAAAGCTTTTGTCTCTGATGTGAACAAGGAATGCCTGAATGGTTTGGAAGTGATTAGTAAGTGGCTGTCGTTTTACAGTACAAGGGTGGTAGCTTTCAAGAGCCTGATGAATGTGTGTCTGCCTCTTTCAGAAAAAGGGAATGAACTTCAACCAAATAGTACACAGTGATCTGTTCTAGAAGTCCTGCCTGAATGGTGCATGTGCAGCCAGAAAAGTGCATTACGGAACTTTTCTCTGCTGTTTACATCACTGGCAAAGTCATATTTCAGCTGTACATACAGAAGCTTTGGGAAACAAATCGAACTCTTCCCTGTTAACAATTTAATACTGGCCTTTGTGCAAATGACTGAAGTTTCTGTTTTCAAATATGGCCTCCATTTTTAGGTCCTTTACATGTTGCAGATATCTAATAATAGCCAATTGCTTTTTCTGAATTGAAGAGGATTGAACACCTGTTTTTTCTATCAACTGCTACTTAAAAGCTTACTTGAGATTTTTGGACAAAAAAACAGAACAACTGAAAATCAAGTAATGAAATTTGAGGTATTTTTGAAACATGGCTTTCAATTTCCTTCACTTCAGCATTTCCATCTGTACAGTGGCTGTCTCAGTTGGATGATGAGGTTTGTTGGCTTAGTGGTAAGCTGGAAGGATGTCATTAGTACTGATCTCAGTTTGCACTATTAAAACTCAGGAGAGGAAAAGTCCTTAGTAATTCTCTTTCCCTAGCACAGCTTTCTCCTTGTTGCTCTGTCAGCTGAATTTCTGTTGCCCTTCAATGTACTTGCCTCTAAATCTTACTGATATTGGGATCCATGCAGAAATGCTGAATCCCCATGTCAGTTACGTGCCAGTGGTTACTGTGCAAACCTTGTCAGGATAACCTTAAGGGCTCTATACTTCCCTCTTAGGAAAAATCATCCAGTGGAGATGAAGAATGTATGCCTTCACAGTACTTCTCTGTCCTGTAATGCCCATCCATCAGCATGTCTGCAGCAACTGAGGAAGAGGTTTTAGTAGGGTGGCCTCTACTCAAATATCCATAACTGGGACTCCCTGTGGGGAGCCTTTATAAGTCTGTATTTGCTCCCTGCAAGATGATTGTGGTGCTGGTCACGTAATGCCTACTGTAGACACAGAAAAGTCACAGTGTGAACTTGCTGGACTAGCTGTTACTACATTAGACTCTTTTAATTGGAATGCTTGCATTGAATAGTAAAATCCTGGGTCTATATTTATCTTTACAATGTCTAATTAACTCCCAGTGAGATTGGTCATTCAGGCCTCAGGTTTCCAGGAGTTATGAACCAATTCTTAATTCTCAGTTAAATTCTCATTTTAGAAGTTTCCTTTTGTAAGTTGAAATTTAAATAATTTGAACTTCAAACAGGCATTGAATTTTACATAATTTTCTCCTCTGGCTTTGATAGTATAGTGAGCCTGCACAAAAGGTAAAATTGTTTAGCTGACTAGGCTGAGCAAACCTGTCTTTGAATAGAGCTTTCTCTTTGCTCACCAGTTAAAATTTTCTGGAGATTTTTGTGTGTATGGAAGGCACCTTGTCTGTGCACCACAGAAGCTCACAATCATTTTCTGGAAACTGCAGATGGAGGCAGATTGTTGTGCAATGCTGGACAGCTTCCAGCACATTTCCTCCAGTGCACCTGTGCTGCAGGTAGCAGCGAGCCATTCTTTGCCAGCATTTATATGGAGTCATTTTAATTTATGTGGAACTCCGTTTATGAATAACTAGGTTTTCGAACCCTTGATTGGTTAGTCTCATATAGCCCAGAAATATTACATTTTTAGGAGCCTACTTGTTCAAATTCTCACAAAAATTATGGATTTGTCTAACATTAATGATTTCTGATTGAGTGGTTAGAATTTTGGTGGCTAAAATAGCCTAAACATCAAAGTTCTGAACTTTATAAGCTACGGAAACTGCATGAGAAAAAATTTCCACTTCAAGATATGATCAAATAGAAAATGTAAATCAAACCTAAAAAGAAGTCTGCTTCTTTTTTAAAGCAAGCTTCTGACTAACTCATTTATTATACTCATTTTATTTTAAAGAAGAATATACTACACTGAAACAGAAAAATGTTGAATTTAACAATAAAAGCAGTCATCTTTTATATTAACTGCTTGGCACTCTGGGTTATTGTCTGGAAAATCACAGCAATAACACATTGTGAAATATATCAAGAACAGTTTTACACACATTGACCCTCTTATGCACAGTATCAAATACATTTATGTTTAGCATATCTACTCCTCAGGCTTATATGGGACAAAAATAACCCCAAATGCTTGTAACTGTGATAGCTTTTCTGCAAAATTCTGTGCTTAGTTACTGTCAGTGGGGCTGTTTACTCATTTTGTACAAAAACTCATGAACCTGGTCTGTTGAGAACACATCTTGTGCTGTAACTGGGCTGCAATGGATTGTGTGCTTGGATGGGTATGCTTGATCTGACTTGCACATGCTGGGGTAAATGAGCTCCAGTGGGGTGATGGAGCTGTACCCACTAAGGCTGGCTATAATTGGAGTTACAAAACAGATAATTAGAGACATGATAATTACAGATGTGACAACCCCTCCAGCAGAGGTACACAATTGTATGAATGTGCCATTGGCCTCTCAGATAGGAAACTGACAGCTCTCCTGGGCTTGTTGCAGAGGACTGTAGTTTAATGACGTGTGATTTCATAAAACCAGAAAAAGCTAATTGTCCACCGTGGGATAGAATGCTACCATTCCTTTTCTGGGGAAAACAGTGCTGAATTTTGGACATACATTTGAATCAAAATCTAGCACCATCTCTTTCCACCTTAAAGCTTAGTTAGGCACACACTCAGGGTAGCAGCAGCAAATCTGATATTACAGTGGTTACTTGTTTTTTATGCTTTCATGATGCTAGAGTTATTTCAGGGACAATATAATGTGGAAACAGAGACACTGTAGATGGCCCAAGGTCATAGTGGTGGTACCGGTTAGAAAAAAGACTTTTTTTTTTTATATATTGCATTTTATAGGCACTTAAAGATGCTTCCAAACAGCTTCACTCATGTATATGATTCTCTTTTTTAATAACCTGTGGGCCTCTGTGAAAAGCAATGACAACAGTGTATGATTTCACAAGCCTATTTCTTGGGTAAAGTATAATGACATAGTTACACAGCATTTTTGTAACACAGAAACTGCAAGACTATATTCTGATTCACTTGTAGAGCTGCTTTTCCCTCAAATAACAATTGAATACATGAAACAGTAACATCACAAGTTTTGAAGGATTACTTCTAGGTTGGATGTGGAAATTATGCACATACGTATAAATTTCAGTACGGTAATTCAAAGGTAGCGACTAATTTTAAAAGAGTTACGATGGATCTCCATCTGTCTGTTTTTTCTGTCTGTGATTATCAGGGTGTAGAAAAGTCACTCTGAATTGAGGCAGAAAACTTTGTGCCAGTGAAATCTTCACGGAGATTTGCAATATCTAAAGAAAAACCAAAGCAGAAGAAAAGAAAGTGTAAACTAAGAGCATCTTCATATACAAAAATCATTTAGAGGAGATCTCTGTTACAAAGTAAGATGGAGGAAGGATAACAACACTTGAGTGCCACTCAAGTACTTTTAAGGAAATGCTGCACATACCAGAACATATTGAACACGATCTTCTGCTTAAACTGCAAGTCAGGCTTGTCTAAGAGTACTAAAAATGGGAGAAGGAAGGCCTGAATTAAAAGGATGGCTTTAGTGAGTGAGTGCAGTCTCTTACATAGGAGGACAAGATCTACAATACAGTAGACTTGTGGGCTATTCTAATGCTTCAGAGATGTCTTTCTTTTCTTTTTCTTCTTTTACACTTCTTTCTCATTCTGAATCTTAGCCAAGAATGTCATTTGCTAGGTATTTTTTTCATTTCTGACTTTGTGTTCACATGAAAAATAAATTGCATAGGAATATTTAGGTGTTAGACAAAAGATGGTCTGAAATGTCTTTGCAATGAGATTCTTTTGGTAAGGTAAACTGTGTCTCCATTTTGCAGGCAAAACTCAGTGAAGTTGTGTGGGCCATAAAATTCTGACCAGTACAAAACTCAAAGGTTTTTTTTGTGTAACTAATGTGCTGCCTGTAGTGTATCCATTACTATATGAATAATTTATATAGATCTGGATACCTGCTATATGCTTTGATGTCTTTCAGATGAATGCACTCGTTTTACAAATAGACAAAGCTACTGGACAGTTAAAAATCTGTTTTACGTTCTGTTTTAAATCACTCTGTATGGTGATTAAGTCAAAGTTATGGCCCTTGACTTCACTGTCTTGATGCAAAGTTGCATTTCATCTGTACGGCTTCACTGCCTTGAGAGTTTGCCTGGCAGTTGTAACTGAATGGTGCTGTAGAGCAAACCTGGTTGCTGATCACAAGTGATAATCAGGATGGAAAAAGCATTTCACTCTGTGGGACTACGTCTGTGAGCCAGTGAGAGTAATAAGCAATAACTACTCAGTTCAACCTACTCTTGCCTTTAGCAGTATCACCGAATATATAAAAGTGTGTATATGAATATATAGTCTTAGGTTCGTAGTTTTCTTTCTAGGTGCTTTTTCAGAGAAATGGCACTACTGGAACACAAAAAAATAACATATCATAGAATTGTAAGGGTTGAAAGGGTCCTGTGGAGATCGTTGAGTCCAACCCCTACAAAAGCATGTTCCCTACAGCAGGTTACAAGGGAAATCACCCAGGCGGCTTTTGAATATCTCCAGAGAAGGAGACTCCACAGCCTCTCTGGACAGCCTGTTCTGGTGCTCTGTCACTGTCAAAGTAAGAATCTTTTCCTCATCTTTATGGAACTTCCTATGTTCCAGTTTGTGCCCATTGGCCCTTGTCCTGATGCTGGGCACCATTGAAAAGAGCCTGGCTCCATCCACTTGACTTCTGCCCATTAGATATTTATAGGCACTGGTAGGATCCCCTCTCGGTCTTCTCCATGCTGAACACTCTCAGGTGTCTCAGCCTTTCCTTGTAAGGGAGATGCTCCAGGCCCTCAATCATCTCTGTGGCCTTCTGCTGAATTCTCTCTATAAGTTTCCTGTCTTTCTTGAACTGAGGAGCCCAGAACTGGACACAGTACTCCAAGTGAGGCCTGACCAGGGCAGAGTAGAGGGGGAGGATCACCTCCCTCACCCTGCTGGCAATGCTCTTTTTAATGCACCCCAGGATACCATTGGCCTTCTTGGCCGCCACGGCACACTGCTGGCTCATGGCCAACCTGCTGTCTACCAGGACACCCAGGTCCTTCTCCACAGAGCTCCTCTCCAGCAGGTCATCCCCCAACCTGTACTGATGTGCGTGGTTATTCCTTCCCAGCTGTAGGACTCTGCACTTGCAGTTGTTGAACCCCATTGGGTTTCTCTCCACCCAACTCTCAGCCTGTTCCAGTCTCCCAGAATGGCAGCACAGCCTTCTGGTGTATCAGCCACTCCTCCCAGCTTTGTCTCATCAGCAAAGTTGCTGAGGGTGGACTCTATCCCTTCATCCAGGTCACTGATGAAGATGTTGAACAAGACCAGATTCAGTACCAACCCCTGGGGAGCACTGCTAGTTACAGACCTCCAGCTAGACTCTATGCCACTGATCACAACTCTCACAACCCCTCACTGATCACAACACATCCCATTGGGAATGGTTTATATTGGAAGATCCTTCTGACCAGGGCATTGTCTGGAACACCTGCAAATCATTGTGTCCCCAGATGTCTCTGTACCAATGACAACCTGAGAGAACTCTCAGGACTTAGTTTAACCTCAGAGCAGCATGGTTCTTACAGAAGGTAATTCAAAATTCCTTTGCCTGTCTTACTGCGCTCTTCACTATCGGGCAACTGCGTGTTTTGCATGTTATTAAAGCAAACAAAACTGGTGGTGGTATAAGGACGGTAGACCAAGGCACTGGTCAACCCACAAGCATTCTTCATCCTGAAGTGGCATGCAGGCATTGGAATCTCAAATACAACCATTAAACTTGGTTCAGTCTGTCCCTGGATAACAGTGCAGTGGGCTGTGCTGATTTATGTGACATTGATCCCTAAAGTGCAACCCTTTGAAGTAACTACTCTTCTTCAGAACATTAAAACCACCAAATAAGTATCAAATAGCATAATTCAGTATATGAAAGATAGTTGAGGGAGCAGATCATCATCCATGCAACTTTGATTTTTAGATCGTTAGATATAAAGCTCATGAATCTTTACCAAACTGCTTCATTCACCGAAACCCGTAATTGATTTTTTTTTTTTCACCATAAGACTTGCTCTGAACAAATCAATTTTTAGTATCTCTCTGAAAGCAGATGCCATAAATCACCTATTTTACTATAAACTCTTGGGATTTCAGTAGCAGGTTTTTAAATCCTGTTGGACTGATTTTACATGAGTAGTATACTTCTGAACTACAATGATCTTTAGTACAATCTATGTGTGCAAGTAAGAGAGGTGTTGCTTGGTCTGTTATTTCATATTTCATTTTGGCTCATGAAACGCAGTGACTTTTATTAAAATGAAAACAATGAAAAAATACCTGGAGCTTAATATCTGATTTAGATTTTTTTTTTTATTTTTATATAGTGTTCTGTAGAGTTCTTCATGAAAATTAACATTTATCGTGTCTTTATTTGATCAATTACTTATTTTTCTATTCCATTCACTGTTAAATACCTTGCTTGGATTCAAAGTGCTACTATATTAGGTGCCATGGAAATGGGAAGGAAGAGGACAAGCTGTTTTTACCATCTGCTACGTAGTCTCGAGACTATGTGTTTACGTGGCTCATTTTATGCAGCACATGCAGTTCCTGTCATATTAAAAGTAATGTTTGCCACATATTAACTGAGCACATATGCATATCCTTGCCTAAAGTTTCAGCGCTACAAGTGCTAATTGAATAGTTGTTGGTAAGGGAATTCTCTCATTATAAGGCTGTATGTGTTTGTGTCTGTAAGAATTTAGATGTATTTTGGGAAGGAATTAACGTTTTGGTAAGGAATAAAACAAAGATGGCAATAACAGTCTATGAATATAGGCTGGCTTCATGTATAGCTGGTTAGTTTCTTCATTTATTTTCAAAGTCATGAACCATGAAGATCAGATTGTTAAAGAACTACCTACTCCAGAATTCATAGAATCATAGAATGGTTCAGGTTGGAAGGGGCCTTAGAGATCATCTTGCTCCAACCCCCCTGCCATGGGCAAGGACACCTCCTACCAGACCAGGTTGCCCACAGCCCCATCCAGCCTGGCCCTGAATATTTCCAAGGAGGGGGCATGCACAACTTCTCTGGGCAACCTGTTCCAGCATCTCACCACCCTCACAGTGAAGAATTACCTCCTTATATCTAGTCTAAATCTTCCGTCTTTCAGTTTATAGTCATTACACCTTGTCCTGTCATTACCTGTCCTTGTAAAAAGTCCCTCCCCAGCTTTCCTGTAGGCCCCTTCAGGTACTGGAAGGCTGCTATCATGTCCCCCCGCAGCCTTCTCCTCCAGGTTGAACAGCCCCAATTCTCTCAGCCTGTCCTTGTAGGGGAGGTGCTCCAGCCCCCTCTGATCATCTTTGTGACCCCCCTCTGGACCCGCTCCAACAGCTCCATGTCATTCTTGTGTTGGGGGCCCCAGAACTGGATGCAGTAGGGAATTTCCTAGTCCTTATTGGCTGGCTTCCCATGGCTGTTGTGGCACACGTTCCCTCCATACCAGTTCTGTCACTGACTCATTGAGAAACCCTCTGTAGCACATTTGGATTGCTGTCTCAGTACTGCATACCTTTGCCTTGTTTCTGTCTAAACTGAGAGGGTAGTAATTTGATCTATCATCTGCCAATGAAACAGGAGAGTTACGGGAGTTGGCATAATTGAGAAAAGTGCAAACTGCCCATGCTCTGAAACTGGGGAGGAGAGGTTTCTTTGTCCTCTAGCTCAGCTTCAGTATCCATAAATGAGAAATTGTACCTACCATTCCCTTGTGCAAGACTTGTAACTCCTCAGCTGATGCAATTCTCTAGGATTATCTTTAATTTTATAGATTGCTATTTTTTCCACACCCCTAGTAAAACAGTTTTACTTTCTAGTAGAGTTCAAGCTACACACCAAATCCACAAACAGTATGCGTATCAAAAGTGAATTATGCAAATAATTGAAGAATGCCACTAAGACCTTAGGAGAGTCAGATTCAATTAATCAGTAATATCTGAAACATTTTAGTGCTCATTGTGTTTAATTTTATTTGGGAAAATAATGTTTGAATGAAAACGACAATTATTTAACATTTTGTTTCTAACCCTCCTAAGAAAAGACTGTACCCAACTATGAATTTTCAGGCTGTGAATATGCAAAAGCAATGATGAACTTCACTAGTCTTAAAACTGAGGAGCATACATATTCATGAAGCTTTGTAATTGTCACTGATGGATAGCACTGCCTGTTTGTATATTTCCTACTTCTCCCTATGAGTCTCCAAAGTGACATCTCTTGTGATTTATTCTATGGGATAGGGAGAATGCTTGTCATCGATATTGAAGAACAGAAGGATAATAAATGGTAGCTATTTATTTATTTGTCCCATTGTAATGTCTTCCATGTAGGCTTGTACGTGTTAGTGATTTACAAGCTACATTAACACGTTTGTTTTCTGAGATTAAGGTTAATAGTGGGAAAACATTTTCTGAGTGCAGAATGTAACCTATAATTTCAGGGACTATACTGGTTATATAGAAGTACCTTAAACTCCTTAGAATAGACAACATCCGCTAAAAAGCTGTGCTTTTCTAAAGTCATTATTAAGCATAGTTGTTATTTAATATAAACCCCATATGCTCCAGTAAGGGGTTAATGAATAAAGCTGCATACAACCACCGCTAGCTACAATGTGCTAGGGAAAATGTTTGAAAATGGAAGAGAGATCATTTGTAGCTGGATAGAAAGTAAAGCAACCTGTCAGCAGCTTTTGTGTGCGTCAGGATGCAGACATGTCTAAATCGCCTTTTGGATGTAGATATAATTTGTTTCTTTTAAAGCCACTTTATTACATATGTACTTTTCTTTTTCCTATTCCTTTGTACGCGGCACTGGTGCTTTTTAACTAACAAGATGTGAATACAATTAATTTTAAGTGTTTGTGACTCTCCTGTTACAAAATGGTTTCACTGCCTGTATGATTTTGAGGAGGCTTTCAAGTTGAGAATATATTTGCTTTTATTTCAAGTTAGTATTTGAGAAGTGCTATACGTTTACTTAGAACAAAGAATCACCAATTGGCAGAACAAACACTGTGAGCGTGTTCTTCCTATGTCCCCTTTCACACCCCCCAAATAAAAAAAGTCAAAAATCAAAAAACCTCCTGAAACCACAAAGAAATGTTGTTTCCATTGTCTGTCAAGATGAGAAATGAAATTGAAACTTACCTGGAAACCACAAAGATGTACTTGAAAATGAAATGCGATGAAAATCCATCAGACTGGCAGAGAGAGATTGCATTTCAGGGCAGTTCACCTGCCTGAAATGGAAGAACTTTGATGCTGCAGACAGTGACAAAATGCTTGATTTCCAATTTGTATTTTTATGTCAAAGCCAAAGCTTCCCAAATTTAAAATGACCTTCTGATTCGATGTACCATGACAGGGAACTTCAAATGGGAAATAGTGTATTTTTATGATTAGTGGCATTTGTAATATGGCTGTTTTCAGGAATCTCTCCACAATGTGTGGATTTTACTTCCACATAGCAGTGGTTAACCTTGATAAACTGTTATTGTATATACAACTTTATTCTGAATGTGTGTGTGTCTTTTTAGCAGGTGTATTTTGCTCTGAGTGGAATGTTAATTGTTGTCATATTCATTCAACAGCACAGGTACTGAAGATGACAGAATTTCCATACTTCCCAGATGCTGATTCTTTTCTGCATCTCATTTAGGAAAAGATCATTCTACCCAGAATGTGGGAAGAAAGTCCGAAATTTTGGAGGGTTGTCCTCAGCCTATCACAGTTCTCTTTTATGAGCAGAGGGTGTTAATGTAAGTATTTTCATTGGTTGTCTTGACCATTGAAATACATTTCACTGTCCTTTTCACTTATTTCAATACCCCTCCCATCTGTACGGCCGCATTATGCTCATTATGGCATCTGCAGTTGTTGCTCATCTGAAGGTATTGTTGCATAAAAGAAAGTTGAACTGGATTCTACAAGTAGGATTTTGTCAACAGTTTTAGTGGTATTACAATGAACTGTGGGTGGTTTGATTTATCTAGGAAAGAATGCAGCTACATTCAGAAATCAGTCACGCTAGAAAACAATGTCATAGTTCTGCAGAATTTTTCTTAGTCTTGACATGATATTTGGTCTTCTAGTTTCAGAAAAATTGTCATTTAGATGCAGTATGTGCTGTGTTTTCAACAGTTTCTGTCAGGTGTGAAGACATGACAACTAACAAAACAGAGAGTTTGTCTCTTTTGTGTTATTATATTATCACCTGTGAAATTTGTATTGGGATTTCATGGGACAATAGCATGTATGTGTGCCTTAAACCAGAGTGAACGACATCGTGATAATTGGTACAAAATAGTGTTCAATGATCTGGATTAAGCATATTTGCTCCAGAGGGATTGTGCTAAATCAGCTGATGTAATAGGAATAAATTAGAGTTTTAATACAATGCCTGTGCAATATCCAGGGAAGTTATTAACTGTATTTCTCACTGACTAATTTCCATTCCACTTCCTGTTCCCTCCCCCCCACGCTCCACTTAACATCCTGCCTCTTACCCCCTGGTATCAGCATTTTCAAGTTAAGCAATAAAATGGCAATGTAAATTCAGGATGCAATAAAGCTAGACCAGAGGTGTGTGCTACTGCCTTGTAAGTTACAGGGATTCAGAATCTTTTATCCAATCATGGCACTCAAAACTCCTCTTTTACTTTCTTTTTTTTTTTTTAAGCTGTTAAAGCCAACAATATATTCCACCTGTGTCTCTCCTACAGAATGGAAAGAGCATTGAAGCATAGGTGAAAACAATCTGTTCTAAGTAGTGCTTGAAGCTCCACTAAATGTGAACTTTTCAGCACAGAGTCTGTGAAGAGCTGTTTGTATGCCGTTTCTTAATTTCTTACTGAAGGAACAGTTGCTTGTTATATTACACACATAACATACATAATGCACATGCACGCTCTCACAACTAGATCCAGGTGAATGAGGTAAGAGTGCTAATCCTGAATGAAGCTACACATACTGCAATTTTGATGTGAATTTCATTAGGCCTTGCTAATTAATGTTTCTTTTATGTTTGCTCTGCAGATGTTTGTGTAGTCAAATTTGGTAGCACAACACCAAGCTTACTTAAAAAAATATTTAAATAGGCCTGATACTTTAATAGATGAGTGTCTGGACAAATTAATTTTTTTAATATATGAATATAATCAGTGGATATACTTAAATGTTGGTGTAATGACGTCCTTTGATAATTATTCTTTTTCCTCTCCAAGAACAACAGATCATACTCAAAATCCTTGCAACCTTTGAAAAATTATTTGAATACTTTAAGCTAAAGTGAATTGATGAATTTGTTGCCTTCTTACAGAGAGAATCTTAAGTAGCTGAAAAAGTTTGTTAATGACTCAGTCAGCTCTAGTGTAAACACACTTTTAAAATAAAAACCATTTCTAATGATTACAATGGAAATTTTGATGAAGTTGAAACTGCTCTCATACTGAAACCCTAAGTGGTGGACTGGTTAGGTTATATCTAAAAGTACAACTTCTGAAATGTGTATATAAGAATATAAATATGAAATATTTTCATATTTAATAATTGCACTCATCACATCAGACACTTTTTATAAATTGTTTTGGGATTTCTGTAGAGGCTGTGGGTTTAAAGTATAATCCATATCCTTTAATTAGAATTTTCTTGACTTCTGTTTGCTTGAAAAAACTGATACAAAAAAAAAAACCAAAAAAGGTGTGTCCTGAGGCTCTTTTTTGTATTGAGGAGAGTTTATGATAAGACATCCTTAGATATATCTCTTTTGTATAAAGTGGTTTTTTTTTCTGCAATGGAAGTAGCACTGGATTAGATATGCTACATGGGGTTTACAAAACAGATGTATTTGAAATCAGCTTTAATCTAATATTCAGTAGCTACAACAAGTGTGTCATTTAAGTCAACCTTTCCTATCTTGTTTTGTACCTATGCTTCCAGAAACTCTCCTTTCAAAAAGTAAAACAAAAGAGTAAAAACATTCTGTTAGGGCCAAAGTTTGCACTCACGTGTTAGTTGAACCGTAGAGTTCAGGGCAGTGGAGTGGTCAGGGAGACGATCTGACGTCACTTTCTAAGGACAACCAGGTATCAAGATAACACCAGAATTACTGACACCTGAATGGTTTAAAACGATTGTTCTTAGTCTAGTTTAATATTAACGCTTCATAGCAGTCAGACACTTGAAATACTATTTCTCCCACCAGCATTTATGTACAGAATGATCAAGTAGAAATAGTATTTAATATATTTCTTGTAATCACACTGAATAAATAATGAATAGATATAAATCAATTTGGACAGCAAATTTTAGTAACAGACATGCCATATGGCATCAGAGTTACTGCTAGAATGTGACAATTTATTGAGAAAATAGAAATTGTTCTTTGATTTTTACTTCATTTTAAAAGCAATCTTATTCCTCTCCTCTGTTTCAAGACGTTTTTCAATCTCTCTGAAAAATGCCTGAGACTTCTTTCTTTTCTCTGCAGGTCTCCAAATTGCCTGATAGGCTTTAGATTGATCTCTGTATCAGAGGTACATTTGGTGATTTACAAATACTCAGAATTTTCAAAAAAGTGTGCCTAAAAGATGAGCACTAAACTCAGACACCCAGATAGAATCAGTTTTAGATGAGTTGAATTTCCTGGAATGGCTCACGCCCCTTTCAACCTAATGTGTTTTTATATTAAGTGCTAAATTGAAGAGTTTTTATTTTCAGTTACCCAGTTTTAAATAAAAACTTAGATACACCTTTGGGTTAACTTTTCACAGCTTTGGGCAACAAATGCTTGCCAAACTGTTGTCTATCTGGCTACTGTTTGGACAGTTTAAATAGCTGTGTTCCAAACCGATCACAAAAGACTAATACACTGATTGCAATTAACTTACTCTTTTCTTTGGACTATAGTCTGATTTGTTTAGGTCCAGGCTTGAAATTCTGTTGGTATTAGCTTTTAGAATACCTCTCCTCAAAGCACTGTAAATAGCTACCAAAAAACAGGAAATGTGAGACATGAACTTAAGGCCAAAGCAGTGGGAAAATTACAGAGTCTCACTTGGTGACTGAATGCTGGAAGAATTAATTGCATTGCTCACCTGGTACTGAATTGTGGCTGACAATGGCTGAGCTCCACAGTGGAGATTCTGAAACATCTGCTTTTCATTTTTTGATGCCATCCCATGAGATAATAAATGCCCTGTTTTCTCTATTCCCATTTTAGCTTCTGTAGCCCTTTACATCGTACGAGCTGCATCTACCTAGAATTGTCTATTCTCCCTCACTACTGACTAGTTCAGTTTCTGAACGAATGAAAGTAGGTTGTGATGATTTTGACTGAATACTGACCAGTCTTCTCATGAACTTGTTTTTGCTACAATTCTGCTGTGGTACTTTGGCATTCAAATCACATAGAAATTGGTGCTATTTGTTTAATTTAAAAAAGGTGTGTAAGCACAAGCGCAAACATATAAATTGCACGGTAATTCAAGCTGCATTATGTTATGAAATGTTAATTTTATGTTATAAAATTGTATTTGCTAAATGAAAGGTAAATTGCAATAACATGTAATGATGCTGGAAACTAATTTTGATTTAGAGCCATATCTGAGTCTTTGCCTTGCAACATGCTGACAGTAGCTTTTCATGATAGCTATGTTAAAATATAAGATGTAAAATGCTGTAAAGTACTGCATGAAATCAGTATTACGATGATAATCTACCCACCAAGTCTATATTTATAACCTGATATGCACAATTTTAAGTTTTCCAAATTTGGATGTAGTAGCGTAGATATTTATATATGTATTTTTAAATTTCTGTATCATAAAATACTCAGATCTAGGTCAGCAAAAGAATAAAGGATATGTTGTGATTCTCCATCAGAAGAGGGGTGGCCGGCAGGGACAGGGAGGGGATTGTCCCTCTCTGCTCTGCCCTTGTGAGGCCCCATCTGGAGTACTGTGTCCAGGCCTGGGGCTCCTCAGCACAGGAAAGATGTGGAGCTGTTGGGGAGGGTTAAGTGTAGGGCCACAAAGATGCTCAGAGAGCTGGAGCACCTCCCCTACGAGGACAGGCTGAGGGAGCTGGGCTTGTTCAGCCTGAAGGGAAGGCTGCGGGGAGACCTCATTGCAGTCTTCTGGAGTTTAAAGAGAGATTATAAACAGGAGGGAAATCAACTTTTTACAAGGGTAGACAGTGATAGGACAAGGGGGAGTAGTTTTAAACTGAGGGAGGAAAGGTTTAGATTAGACATCAGGGGGAAGTTCTTTACTGAGAGAGTGGTGAGGTGCTAGCACAGGCTGCCCAGAGAGGCAGTGGATGCTCCGACCCTGGAGGTGTCCAAAGCCAGGTTGGATGGGGTCCTGGGCAACCTGATCTAGTACCTAATCTGGAGGTTGGTGGCCCTGCCTGTGGCAAGGGGGTTGGTACCTGATGATCCTTGGGGTCCCTTCCAACCCAAGCCATTCTATGATTCTGGCTTCATTCTAAGTAGATAATTGAATGCTTACATCTTTGCAAAAATCCTGGCTGTTATAAAGAAAGTTGAAAAGGTTCCTATATGCACTGTTTATAATAAAGTACAAAGGTAGAAGATCTATAGCTTGCAGAACAGTGTTTTTACATCAGTTATCCAATGTACTTTACTTGTCAAATGGTTTTTCTCAGCTCATTTCTGCTATAGACCAATGAAGTTTTTTAGAACACAAAATGTCAGTGATGCCCGCTGCTTTGTGAAGTATATGTAACGTAGGGATGTTCTTCAAGCTACAAAATACCATCTGTGCCTTTATTCTATTGTAGCAACATTTAATGGCAAAGAGTTTTTCACTATTTTCCTTAAGAACTAAATCTTCCCTTTTTTTTTTTTTTTTTTTTTTTTTTTTTTTTTTTAGTATTTCAGGTAGTGGCTGTAAATCTGCTACAGTCTGTAGCAGGAACTAGAGTAGTACTGATTGGTTTTAGTTTTATCTTCCTTGTATTTCCCTCATCTCAGTGTATGAACTTGTCAGTGATGTTTAGGTCTGTTTCTGTGGGGTGCACAGTGCCTTCTTCCAGGTTACATGCTCAACTCATGTATGGTCAAAGCCAGGTTGAACATGTGAGCTGGATTTTTCATACAAACAAATCTCAAAGTGTTCAGGGGGAGCTGATGATTCACTACTTTGAGAACGTGAGCCTAGAAAGTTGAGCATCTTCAGAGTCCAGAACTTGTTAATAAAAGGTTATACTCATATTTATTTCCTTAAGTGAGTAGGATTCTGCACTTAAGAGCTGCCACAAGAATTTTAGGGCAATGCTGTCTAGTATCAGAGATTTTGGGTTTGTGTCCAGAATTTGTGTGAGTCTGGAAGCGCTCCTTATATTACAGCAACAGTTGGAAATCAGTGGTGGGTAGGAGACTGTAAGTCATACCCTTGTTTGGGTGGAAGTTTTTGACCTGGTTTAGACATGAAGAACGGAATCTTCTCTCTTGAAAATGTAAAAACATAAGTCAGTTCATTTTCTAACCCCAAGTATAGTTCTAAAGTTATTAAAGTAATGAAAAGGTAATGCTAACATAGATTAACATTGGTCATGCTAGCATGTTTTCTTGACAACTCTGCACATGGGAGCATGGGAGCACTTTTTTTTCTTTTAAAGTTATGTTACTCTTCAGACTGAATGATTTTAAAAGAAATATATTTCTTTATATTTAAAATAAATATTTTTCTTCCTCAATCTAAACCTTGATATTGTAAGTGAAAATAATGCAAAAACTTAAATGTGTCTTCTTGTAAATAATTCAAACAATTTAACAGTATTAGTGACTGAAAATCATAACACTAAATAGTTTTCTCCTGGAAGCTGTTCATTTAAGAATATACCAGCTGCTCTCTAATCATTTTACAATCTGTTTTGCAATATATAGGACACTGAGATTTACTATAATCTACTTTAGGACACTGAGATTGAATATAATCTAATTTACTGAATGTTTCAGCTTTTGGGAAGGATTTTCAGACTTTTCTGGGAGTTGCCTGAAATTTTTAGCAGTTCCTTAGATGCAGAGTTTTCTGTAACTTTGAATAACTAGAGGAGATGTGAAAGTACATATATTTTTTGTTGATAAAGGAACTCTAAGTTTTTATTCAAAGTCTGTTAATGAAAGAAAATAGTATTTATAGTTCTATGAGTGTCATGGGATGCTACAAGACTAGTTAATGTTTGCTTCATAAATATGCTGTAATTTTATGACGCTCTATACAAATGAAGGACGTGAAACCCTTACTGATATTATGAACACTCATGAAAGGTTTATAGTTTTCTTCATCTTTCAAATGGGGATAAAGTATAAGGTATATTCCTCATTATGTTATGCCATGGCATTTTTCAATACAATTCTTAAATTTAAAGAAACTACTGTGCATAAAAGGAAGAAATATTATGCGAAATATAACTCTACATTTGAAAACTATCTTCAAAAATTTCTTAAGTCTGATCAATAGCTTAAACAATTTGGAAAAGAAATTTGGACAAAAAAATATTGACATTGAAAAGGATTGCAGCAACATTTAGTGAGAAGCAGTGATGCGTTGTTCTTCTGATGTATTTTTGTTTTATTCTGGAATACATTTTATACAGGAATTTAGAAAGTGTAATACTGTAGAATTACTCGTTTCCAACCTTCAAGTACACGAGTTGGCTGTTTGGCTTTGATTTGCCATCCAAGCTCAGTAGGATAGGTACACAGCTAGCATATTTAATTAAGTAAATTGTGCTCAAAATTATTCCAATATGTACAACTACTTTACCGAAGTCACAAACTAAGGAATGATTTTTGATACTAAAAACACACTGGAGCCGTGACTAGTGGTTCAGTCCTCTGCCTTGGCACAGCACATACAGAGCTCAGTACTTCATTAAGCAGCTTTTTTTTTTCCAGCTGAGCCACATATCATATAATTTAGATACAGATAACGTAATAGGAATTCACTGTAATTGTAGTCTTTGGCATATAAACAAGAACATGCCCATCATTTTTGAAGTACAGATTTAAGCTGAAAAATTCTCATCTCATTCTGCAGCAAAGTTGTTCCTTATCAGAGGCTTTTAATGCATTCTAGTGAGAAGTAATCAATATGGCAATGTTCAAAAAGTAGTAATGGTGATACGATCTCATTGCTAACAGACTTCACTATACAAAAACCCAAAAAACTCTTCTAGTCTTTCCACCTGAATGTTTCCTTATCTAAACCCTACTGTGTATATCTTAGTTAATTTCCTCAGAACATTTAAACTTTCAGACTTCTACCTTACTGTGTATCTTTGTCATAAGTGTTGATGGTCCTTATCTTTTTGACTAAAAAAATATGGAGTATTTGTTACTCTATTTCAGCTTTTCAGGCCATTTGGCTTTAGTCTATTTAGATACGAAGAATATTATGCTGAAATATATATTACAAACAAAGTATAAAATAAAATGAATTTGTCTATCTGTCTATAACAGTGAAATATTCTCAATGAACTTCTACCTCATCCAGTGCCAAGGCCAAATAAATTTGTTTATAGCAGCTGTTTATCACTATTTGCATCCAACTGCATTATTAATTATGTGATATTAAAAAAAAATCAGAAGAACTGGAGTCAGGTTTGTTACATAATTTTGTCTTGGACAGAGCCTTCCTCTGCCTCTCATGTGTCTTCATGTTCAAATAAAATAAATTTTAATTTCACCAAGTTGCACAGAAATGACCTATAGTTATATTTGATACCAGGAATATGAAGCATACAGCAAAAATAATGACATTTATCTGTAGTATCTCTGAGGGTTGATGTGAATTCTGAGCATATTTATGATGCAGATGTAAAACTTGCTACTGATGCATATTAATACTGCAGATAAGACCTCAAACCAATAAGTGGAATATTTTCTTTTAACACTGTATTTCATGCCTAAATACACATCCAAAAAAGGGATGCAATCTACAGGGAGACTCTCAGTTAATGTCTTTTATTCTTTTCAATTTTTTTTTTTTTTTAGTGTATAAACATCATGGAGCCCAGGTGTATGGGGCATATGATTCAGGTGAGTACTCTGTTGTCCTATATGTGAAAACGCTTCACCGAAATGTCAGTCCTTGCAGTGCCTTGTGAAGAGCAGCTGTGTGGACTCCAGCATAATCATCATATCACTCACTGGCTCTGGGGACAGCGTTCAGGCATCTGAAACCCAACCTGTGGGAGAAACACTGAAGTTTTTTCTAAGAAAATAATTCGAGGTAAAACTCCCTTTCCATTTCCACCAACGTGGATTAGTTAAAAAACTTCCTAGACCAGAGAATTACAAAAATCCTTGTGTGTTTTCATAGGACAGATTAACAGAAACAAATAACAAGATTACATGTCTTTCAGCTTAAGACAAATGCATATTTTTGAGGTACTTTAAAGTTTAAAACTACATTAGAAGCTTTTATTGTTAGGTTATCTCAGATTCAATCTGTCTTTTAATGGATGTATGTGCACAGTGTAAATTGATCCCTACTGAAATGAAAGTCTAGGAATAGAAATCACATATTTATTCTGATAGCTCAGTGTAACAGCCAGGAGAAGTACTCTGCTGTGCTTTCAGACCCTAAGAAGCAGAAGTGAAAGATGTTGGTAGGCTATTCCTAATCACATTAAAATGCTTGAAGATTGCCTTTGGAAATGGATGATTAGGTAAACTTGTTTTCCACTGACTAGAAAAAATTAAGTTTAAACTATTATTTGATTTCCATAAACTTTTATATGCAAATAAAGTGTTTTATTGTGTTTGCATAACTAAAGCATTTTAAATGTAGGAGTATAGTCTCTCTACATGCTACATGGTATCCCATTGAGATGGAAAAGACAGATTCTCAAATGATGTTCTATACCAGAATATAGTTGTAGGCAGCAATTCAGATGAAGCTCTATTTCATTTAAAATATAAATGTAATAAAGGCTTGGGCAGCAGTAGGAAATTGTTATTGATTTCCATGCCTGATGTACCACTGGCTTCTGACAAAAAACTGATTGCAGATACCCTCTGTTCAGGAAAGTATCCAAATGTTCTGCCTGGGGCAGCCTCATAGATGGTGCTCTGCTGTCAGAGCCTTTGTGCAAGGACCCAGATGGGGCTAACGAACAGTGCATGGGCTGCCACATCTTAGGCAGACTGTGCATTAACTAGAAGTGCTGCAGTGGCTTGCAGTTACAGGGCTGTTTTTCTTTGAATTTGTCTATTGCTCAGGAAATAATTGGCAAAAAGAATTGGTGAGTATTTTATTTTATTGGAAAACTTCCTAGCAGATGCTGAAAGTTAGGCATTTCCTTCCCTGCATGAGGCTAGTGGGTCAGTCCTATTCCCAGACCATGGAAGCTCCAAGTCACGGACTATAGGGGTTTCCCATGACAATTTTTCTCCAGAGATTTGGACCCTGAACGTGCTGAATCCTGTCCTCAGCACATGAAGGGACCAAGGGGACTGTCCTGAATCCTGCTGTCACTTGGAGTGAAATTGTGTTAAAGGTAGGGCTGCCAGGATTCTGGCCCCTTGCAGTGATAGGGTTTAGCTTGCGTAGAGCGTGCTCCTCTGCCCAGGCAGCAGTACAGGCAGTGCCCTGTCTTGCTCAGGGCCTCCTGTGCTTCTTTGGTCCACTAGGCAACACTGTTGAGTTAACTTGATGTGCCCCCAGGACCTTTTGTTTTCGGAATACTGCACTCAGGGCAGATTTTTCTCATAGTTCCTAGTTCATAGAAAACTAATAGAGACTGATGTCAAACCAGAATTAAATGGATGTTTTCATGAAACATATTCAGGCTTTAAAGCCAGGTCTGCTGACCACTGGGAAAATTCAGATCCTAGAATTTTGTAATTCCGTTGGAAGACATTCGTAATACTTCGCACAAAGTGTAGAAAAATGGAAAAGGAAAACTGATTTTTTCCTTGTATATATTTCTTACCGAATAGATCTAATTTACTGAAGTGTCACCAGTGAGCTATTTTGGCAATTTTCTGTCCTTATTTACGAGTATTTAGTGATCTATGAATGTAAGACAAACAGTAAAGGTAATTTTCAAAACACATTAGAATAACTATTGTATTCCATTATTAGTCTAAAACTCAATTAGCTGAAGATGTAGCTGGAAGACTGCCATCTATAATATGGAAGAGAAATGGAAAGCACTTGTAAACTTACTGTCACTGAGGATACTTCTGAGTGATTTTCTTTTTTTTTTTTTTTTTAAATAAAAAAACATATAGTTTCGTTCATAGATATAGCTGGAGTCCTGAAACGTTTAATAATCTTCTGTATTAGAAGCATTTTAGTGGCTGATTTTGGCAGTCACAGGTATGGCTTGCTGGGGTGGCTTGTCAAACCACATTGTTCATTAGGCTTAGTTTGGGGAATAAAAAATGTCAAAGTTATTTAAGAAAGCTCAGCAGGAGAGTGGAATGTCCAGCAAATGCCATTAAAATGTTATGGCTGTGGTTCTACGTGACAAGAGACCAACCCTGCACAAAGAAATCCAGACAGAACAGAAAGACCTTTCCAAAAAGACTTGAATTATTTTGGCAGGTGATATTATATGGCAAATTAAAAAACAAGAAGGGAAAAAAAAAAGCCAACTCCAATTTTTAAATGTTGATTTCTTTCAGACAAATGTAAGACAAGGCTTTTAGTACATTATCAGCACGCGTGACTCTCCTCATAACCTCAGAGCTTTATGCAGCTCTCCCTGGTATCCTTCACTTCGCCTTTAGCTTCCTCCCATGTCACTTTACACATCTGACTGGGCAAAGGACAGAATATTTGCTGTGGCAGATACAGAACTATGCACATGCTGTCTGGCCAGCTGGCTGCACTTGTTTGGTGCCATGCTCACCTCAAGTTGCCTTTCCAACTGCAGGCAACTGGGCAACTTGCCTAGGTCTCTGTTGGTCACTGCTTCTCATAAAACTTCTAAAAACTTCAGGTCTGAAATATCTGTCAGATACTGCTCTGTCAGATTTGCCTGGAATTGGCCAAAAGGTAGGGGGTTTTATTGCTTAGTTTTTTTTTTTTAAATGTTGGGAGATACTTGCAGGTTAATAGAGGTTAATGGGTTAATGGGTTAATTCTCTCTTTTAAGGAAATCAAGATGGTGTATGCAACTGATTGTAGACCTCTGCTGTAATTAGTTAAAAAACTTTTTTAGGATAATTGCTGTCCATAGCAAGTTAATTTTTTTTTTTTTTTTTTTTTTTTTAAGTTTTTTACATATTCCATAGCGGAATTAGAGCTCGTGCAGAATAGACTAGATCCTTCTGATCTCTGTTCATTTCTAGCTGATATATTTGAAAGTCCACAGAGAAACTGCAGAGTAATTGAGTCTAGAGTAATGCATTAATAACTAATCTCTTAGATTTCCTTGTCTGGAAGGAAGTGAAATACAACATTTATAATTTATTTCAGGATGTTTTGAATATAGTCTGCTAGTGAGAACTACAGAGAGAGACTACAGGGGAATACAGAAATTTTAAATAAAAATAACTCAGAAAATGCTTATATAGGAAAGTAGTTGATTCTTTTCCAAAGTTGCAAAGTTTTTTCTTTTGTTTTTTTTTTTTTTTTTTTGTTGCGAGGCTTGAATTCTTAATTTAACTATTTACCCATTTTTAGAGAAGCATGATTTTATCATAGAGTCTTGGTACAATATTCTAATAAAACCACCACATTCATATTATTTCTCTGAGGAATTACTTAGCTTTCAGAAACTTGGGTGTGTATAATATGTTTTGATATGCTGAACATACTTCTCATGAGCTCTTTGAGCCACAGTAGAGGTATTGCATTAGGAGGAAAAACATAAACACAGGAAAAAAAAATAAACACAAAAAAAACAGAAAAAGTCTTTTTACTCTGAGAAGATGCTACTGTGTTTGGGGTCAATCACACAGGATATTGTACATTCTGTTTTATGAGTGGTTTTAATAACCACTCTCATGGTAATAGTAATTATAGTACCATATATATTATTATATAATCATATAACTATTGTAATAGAATATAATAGTGCATGTTGAATTATATAACAATACATCGCACATCGGGAATTATATACTGTATCAATTGACAGTTGTTATTTACAATAATATAGTTATTGTTATTATAACTGCTGAAATGTAGATGATACTCAAAGAGCTGTGGTACTGATGGCATTCCCAATTTTTCATAAGAACATATGCTGGCTGGGGGAAGTCCTCAAACATACTGAGTAATTAGTTTCAGAAGTTGCAGAAAGGTGCTTGAACAGCCATTTTAGATTAGCTTCTGATTTATATGGGGAAACTAAGTTGAAAACGGTAGGAAAAATATAATCATAAAAGATAGAATTTGCTCTTCTAAGGAAAGAAGATAAAGGAACAGAAAAATAATACATTTCAGAAAAAGACTCCCACAAATTCAGGGAACCAATATGTAGGATTTCTTAGGAAGGCAAGTGATAAAAAAGAGCAGCTGCTGAGGGAGGCTGAGAATTGCTCTGTGCATGTAATACAACGTGGAGGTGAAACAGCAATGATAGAAACAGACCATAATGTCTGTATCAGGAGCTCTTCACTGACTTGAAGATCCAATGGAAATCATACAGAATGATGAAGAAGAGCAGTAGCTACAGGTGAATGCAGAGGAAGAGAATGGATCTGCAGGGATAAAATTGGATAGGATTTTCAATTACAAGGAGACAGAGAAGACAAAAAGTAATGGGATTGCGACAAAGTGGAAATAAAGGAGGTGCATTTTCACTGCTAAACAGAAGAAGCATAAATACTCCCTTTCAGAGAAAGGTAAAATGTCCAATAACTTTTCTGCAAAAATGCCTAGTGTCTTAGTATTTGCAGAAAAAATTAAATTTATTGAGTAAAAGAAGTTTAGGTCACTATACCCAAAACAAATATTTTGGCATTCTTGAGGCATTAATGTCCAAGTTGGCAGAACCTGACTAAAGCCTCCTTCCAATGCTTAGCAAAAAGTAGCTGAAGTCATTTTAGAACTCTGTATGACTGTGTTTCTGAATGAATGCAGCCAGATACTCTGCAGAAGTGTCCGTACATCTATCCTGGTTGGCTCAGTCTATTCGTGCTAGAGAGCAAGCACTTCCTCTGGCTTGGAGGGAGGTCCTAATTCAGTGATCTTTCATATCCGAGGTTTTCATATCCATAGAGATAGAAGCCAAATACACAGTTTCAGTGTTTGGACTTCAGCCTAGTTTAAAAATGGCGTACTGAGTTTTGATTAAGGCCTAAATTTGCTTAATAGAGGCAACTGGTAGATTTGCAGCAAAGAATAAACTGCACTAGTCTGCCATCATAATTTCTAGGTTTCTATGTTTGCCTTACCACCTTCTGGAAATGTACTTTGTTTATTTGAGAGTACAGTCATTAGCTAATAATCCCTTTCCCTCTCTCTTTAAGAAGCTGAAATATTTTTCCTACCAATCAGTAAAGCTGCAAGTGCGTTAAGGGTTTTTTCATTGAGATGAACTAGGAGAGAAATAAGATGAAGTCTCCAAGGTGATGAACTTTGACAGACAGAGGCATCTTCAAGCATTCCAGAAGATGAGTCAATTCAGTGGCTCCTAAAACATGCCATATAGAAAACTATGCCATCTAGAGCTGGTTGTTGTGGCTGAGGCTGCCGTGTCCTTTTACCCAGGAAAAGTAAAGACATATTGAAGATTGAATATAAAACTGAAGAGTGAGCAAAACAGAACATAACTCAGCAAATGTCTTTAAGGTATAAACCTGGAATTAGAAAAAAGGAGGAGGGTGAAAAGAACAAAGATAGGTACTGGGAGAGAAAGTGTCAGCAGCTGGGGCAGTGGTACAGCTAAGCACATACCCAGTTCCTGTTGATGCCTGACATTGCGTGTTGAGTACAGCAAGAATTTCTAATCGCATCACAGCAGAACCCTATCTGATCTTAGCATAACTGAAGGACTCTTGAAAATACATGTTAAGAAAGCTGCCCAGTCAGAGAGAAAGATATGAGCTAAGAAAGGGTTAAAATGAGACTGTCTTACAGCTTATGAAGAACCTGATCTACAACGAACTGTTAATTATCTGAGCCCTGCAATTCTCTAGCACTAACTGCCAACCTTTTCTATGTATATACACCGTTATGCATGCCTTCTGCTTATTTCTCCTTTATATAAGCAATAGCAGACACACAGCTAGCATACTGAGCTGCAGAAATGGTTGGACCAAAGACATAACTTTTTTTTTTTGCATCAAGTGTTAATTCTTTAAATTACTTTAAAACAATTGAATAGCTCACTTTAAGAATTTTGTTTTTTTTGATTGATTGAAGGCAATGGAATTGTCCATTTCTTCTAATACAATCCTGGCGTACAGCTAACGTACGTACTGTCTCCCTGGACTAAATCATTAGCACATAATGATCAGACTTGATAATTTGGTTCTTGCTTGGTATTAGTTTGTGCTTTTTTTTTTTTTTTTTTTTTGTCTTCCTGTTCTTTTTTCTTTTCCCTTTTGTTGCTAAGAGTTCATATGCTTCTCCTCAGGATAGAAAGTGATATAAGGCCTACAAGGGGAGAAGGACGTAAATAGCCAGGAAAATAAAGATATATTTCTGTTGTCAGAAAGAGCTTATTAGGACTAGGCTGGACAGTTTGGTGTGCTGTTATTGATCTCTGTAGCGTAGTAGCAGATTAGATTGAGAAAAAGCTTCAAAACTTTTAAGGACATTTCCAGTGAGTAATATATAAATCTTACAAAAGGTATGGCTGTTCATACTGATAAGTGGTGAAAACTAACAAACTAAAAAAAGGCTGAGAAACAAGTCCAGAGAGCATCTTTTAAAGACTTTCATTAATTCTCTGTGAAAGAGCAGAAAGAAGCTGTCCATATATAATTGCAGAGCATATGAAGCACTACAAACTGTTTTCAACACATTCCTTGCCTGCCACAAGGAAATCTTCAGAGATTCCCATCTGTTAAAATCTTGTCAGGAACATCAAATTAATTTTTAAACAGATCTTAAAGCCTGAAAGTAAAAGCTCCACTTCTTGGCGCATCTAATTTCCTTGCAATTCATACTTGAGTGGTACTGGTCTTAAACTTTACTAATCAATGGGTGAGGAAATAGTGAGAATTATTACTGTCTTTTCCATTTTGTTTTGAAGTCTGAAATCTGTGTTCTGTATGTAGGTTTAAGGACCCTGACCAGGGATACTTTTTAGGCACTTGACTGTGCTCATAGTTTTTGTCTTGAACAGAAGTAAAGGAGACAGAAACGTTTATGTCATTACAATGTATTTAGGTTTAGAAATAGTGATTAAGGGTTGTTTCAGATAATGCTAAATCTCTGGAAATGTGCTACACATGTTTGAATTCAGCTTATTGGAATGGTTTCTGACAATAATAATGTGTCTCATGATAAGGCCATACTCTTTCCTGGAGATTAACGTATAGGTAATGAACGTGAAGAGCACTGTGGCACCTACCTGAGTGTTTTGCTGCATTATGTTCACTGCTTAAAAAGCACTCCATGTTGCATAATGATTGACCTTAGTGTATTGTTCAAAGTAATCGTATTAAAATACAGCTTAGGCTTTCAGAGTCCTGTTTAAATTTCTACTTTATTGGGCAATAGTCTCGCATATCTGTGAATAGAGCAGAAAGAAGGGCTGTGTCCTGAGAGTGCCCCAGCGCACATTGGAGAGATGAACGTAGTAAGCAGAGCCACTGGAAATTGTTCTCAAATTTGAGATCTACATTTTTCTGATTTCCTATTAAAAGACGTCATTTTGACATACTCACTGAACATTCCCCTGTGGGTACAGTCCAGTCAGCACTGAGCTTTGTCCTTCCTTCTTGTCTTTCAGAAAAAAGCTTTCCTTCTGCCTTCTTCCTGCTCCACACTCCTCACTACTGTTGATAAGAAAATGAATGTGAGATGAACTCTTCTGTTTATACATGTTTTGTTGAAAGACTTCTGCTTTGGGCTAATTTTTTCCACTTGGCCAGCCAGCTTTTCTCCTAGGATCCCTCTGATAGTTGCTGTAGTATTTGGCAGCTTGTGGCTCTGCAAGGTGTAGTGACTGGCTCCAGATTTTCTCTTTTCTTCTGGCACTATAATATCCGGTGATAGTAGTCCTGTGTATGAACCTTTTTCCCTTCTTAGATGGGATGACAGATTACCGTTCATCACGTATACACTTGTAAACATTTCAGTTGGAATTAACCGGAAGAGTAGCGCAATTATTCCTTGTAACCTTCCCCAGTATCACTCTTTGACATTATAGGCAAGCCAGCATGATTATACTTTCATTTTTCATCTGAGCAAAAGCTGATGCAGTTTTGTGTTAGGGCTCCCATCGTGACCAATTTCCTTTGCAGTCAGTCTACATCTTTTCTTTTTCATTTCTTTCTTAGTATGCTATTTAAAATGTGAATGTTCTTTCAGTGCCGCACGTAGCGTGAAATCTGCTTTGTACAACGTGTCAAGTTTTCATACCTTGCATTTGCAGTTATTAAAGTGAACTTGAGCCATCACATTCCAAATTTGTTATCTTTCTAGCTCATAAAATTTTCCCATGACAAAGTGGCTGTTGTGAACTGGGCTCTTTGGCAAATATTTTCATGCTGAGGAACCAGATGGGCAGGCACCTGGGCAGAATACCTCCTTGTTTAAAATGATATGGACTGGAGACAATTTTTTGTTAATTGAATTAACAAGATCAGGGAGAACTTCTATTAAGAATAATTTGAATAATTTTGTATCCTTATAATCACTTATCATGACTTTAAGACCAAGGTAATAATGCCTGGCTAGCAGCTTTGGAGATTTAAATGTTGAAATGAGCATTTGTGATGGTATAGCAAGTCTTGAATGAGAATTTGGAAAAATGAATGGGCTGAACATGGTTGCTTTTTCCTCTGTATTTTGTACAGTATATTGTTTTGTTCTCCTCTCAGACGTAACTTTGTGTTTATCTTGTATCTTACTCTTGGAAGGAGTATTAGCATTATATGTGCTTAAATAATGATATTTGCCCCTCAAACATCGTTATTTTCAGGACAGACTGAAAAGGCAAAACAAAACTCAATTAAAAACTTCTTCAAACAGGCAACTTTTGAGGGATAGTATAAATTATGGTGAGATCTTGAAAATGTTACTTGATGCAAATGCTGATCAAAAGTCAACACATTTTTTAAAATTATTTTCCAGTCAGGTAGCCTACTAAATTGGGAATTACATAGTAATCGTGTGCACCTATAAGAATAGTCTTTTTTAAGGGTGGTATTACATTAAGAATTGTTATATTCCTTTGAGAAATCACTATAATTGGTTAAGGAGTTTTCCATATAGGCTATGTTTCTGCTAAAATGCACCTGTGGGAATTAAGTGTTGGTCACCTTTTGCTGCTGAGCCTCAGGGTCACCTTCAGGCTGTGCACTTGTGAGGCTAGGAAGAAACTACCATTCAGAAAGAAAACCAAAGCCCTTTATAATTGTATGCTTCAAATTGTCTGGACTTTTCTGAAAAACTCGGAGTGTGGGTAAGGTGTCTCCATGAGGGTCACTTAATAGGATTTCAATACAAATTATTTCTTAGAGGAATTTTCTCCAGTTCTCTAGTATGAAAAAGAATTTGTACATTCAGGCTCTTTGGCTCCCAGAGTACTTACTGTTCTTTCGTGGCACAATTGACACTGAAATACAGTTCTGCAGTGTGAGTGAGAAACCACAGGCAGTACAGAATATTATACCAAAGCTCGGTAGTGATTTCAGACAACTTCAATTTTATTTCTGATCAATAGCTTCAATTTTAACTTTATTTGAGATATGCTGTTTAGCAGCAGAACACGGAGGCAGCTTAATGTAAATGTTGAAATAACTTCTTGAATTTTAATTATTATTATTTCCTTAATTATTTCTGGATTCCTTAGAGGTAGAGAGAACATGAGAATTGGTACTTCTTGGCATGTCAAAACCTTTGTCAGACCAAAACAAAAGTACACATTCAAAAGAGATTTGAGTGGATATTAATATTCTTTGATTCCCAAGGCATGCTGCTCAGGATGAAGGCATGAAGAAACGAGAAGGTCCTTTATTTTAGCTGCTGAAAGTCAAGAACTCTTGTGAAGATATTTATTTTGGGAATTCTATTGAAATCAAACTTGCAGGAGAAATTGTAAGGCCTCTAAGCTGCTCAGAATTAAATGAAGCCATCTCTCAAAAATCCAAGTGCAGAACAGAATGCATTTGACTTTTTTTTTTTTTTTGGATTTAAACAAATGGCATGTTGTACGCTGCAGGTTTTCGCCTTGGCTTGTGACAGTGACTCAAGATGAACCAAACCTGGGTGCAGGTCAGTAAATGCTAGGGATACAATTTGCATTTTGGATGTAGTTTATACATTTCCCCAGTTCTCACGCCCTCTATGCTATTGGGCCTTCAATTATTAATGGATTATTTTCTGGTGTAAAAAGTTCTGTGACTGGCAATTATTTCCATATGACGACTATCCTATAGGTGCCTGAATAGTCCAAGGGGTTTTTTAAATTTAAATGAGAGTTCCTAGCTGCCATACAAGTCTTTGTTTTTTAAAACTGTACTTTCTATTCTAAAATATAGACAACATGATCTTGCAAGCTATATGAAAAGATCAGTTATTTGATAATATGCACATATAGATTGTTCATATAGATCTTTCTGCATCATTTGAGGTTGTTTTTGTTCAATGTTTCTTGCTTTTTCATTTACTAAGCTGTCACAATTACATTTTGTTAGTTTTCCTTGCTCTAATTTCCATACTTTAAAAAAGCACAACAACCAACCAATGAAATGACAGCAGAAGACTGATGTTCCTAAATAGAACTGATAGTTTTCTTGTGATTGGAAGAGTGTATCAGAACAAGAAAACAGTTTATATTGAAAACAAGATTTATCGTTTAGGTTAAAGAAACACGAATGATTAATAGTCTTGCAACAGAATAATTACATCATAGCAAGGCAGTAGAGAGTACTATCAAGCTTGCTAACATTTTGAGAGTTTGAAAACAAAAGCATAATCCCCCTCCCAAACTGAACATATCTGGATTCTTTTCTTCTGGCTTCTAGACATAAAGTTGTGCTAGGTATGTGCAGCTGCAACAGGGACCATGGACTGCCTAATTATTGTCCACAGCTGGGCTAAAATGAAAATGAGAAACACCTGTGCACATGGGGCTGGGGACGGCATTGGGGTGAGCCCGGTGCTGTGAGTGGCAGGCTGCTGAGAGGAGCCCTGCTCAGGGGGCAGCAAGGTGAGGGGGAGCAGAGCGGAGCAGTGAGGGGAGGCTCCCTCAGAGGCGACTGCCTGAGAGCGGGAAGGGGGCTGAGGGAGCCTCCTTGGGCCGGGAGCGCCTGCTGAGAGAAGGTTCTAGAGCTGTCTGGGTGTGGCTTTGGGGTGGCTGCAGGGATGGGCAGCTGAGAAATGTGGCTCTTTAGAGCTGCAGGTTAGTCCCTGTACTGTCCATCAGCGTAACTTGTGGCTATCCTTAGTCCCTCTGAGTCTTCTTCGCTTAAAATGCAAAATCTCTTTTATTTTGCTCAGCGACTTGATGCAGGAAGTGTCAGTGGGCTCACCACCAAATGTAGCCTGGCTTGGTGTGCTCCACAAGAAGAGACAGTCAGCTTCTTTAGGACTTCTGGACCTCTGGTAAGCCAAAAAGATTTTTTTTTTTTTTTTCCTCGCCTCTCCTTATAGAAGAGGATAGCTTTGGGAGACAGAAATCACTCCTATGGTGGGAAAGCTAGGGTACTTTCCTCTGAATTGTTGTTGGAGCCTCACCAAGTTTCGTGTGTGGAAGGACTATGTATGCAGTGTACTACTTACTTCTTACTTTCAGAGCAACCCACTTCAAAAAAATTGTGTGAGGTGAAGACGCAAAACTCAAATACTGCAGCTACGCTTAAGAAGTGAATATATTTTGGTGCTTGGGTAGTTGAGATCACAGTGCAGCCATCTTGTTGAATGTGAAGGTGCAACTTTCAAATTAACACATTAACTTGACTTCTGAGGTGCTCTTAAAGTGAGGCTCCCTTTCTTTGTATTCTTACATTAAAATATAAGCATCCATCCTTCTGTGTTTTTATTTAGTCACTTGATTTTTTTCATCTTTTATATATTATTGCTGTATATTTATTCATTATGCATAATTTGTGTGTTATTTATTTAACTTTTTTGGACTAAGCTTAATTAGTCTTTCAACAAAATCATACAAGAGAATGAATGCTGTATTTAAATATGACTTTATGCTTAGATTTGTTTTTGTCATCTTATAGCTTCCTTTTATCCAACTTCGGGCTGCTCAATATAAAGCTCTCCAGAGGCAACATTACTTTCTAACATCCAGTTTTAAAACTGAGCTGTATTTATAGCTATGGGCTAAAAGAAAAAGCACGATTCCCCTAGAGGCTGTTGCAAGGAACTTGGTAAGAAAAAAGACAGAAATATTTTGGGAAACAGATTATCCCTGACAAATACATACAGCTGTCTAATAGAGCAACCTCCTCAGACCCTGTCCATGTCATAGGATTTTTCTGGTCTCTCTAATCTTCTTACTTTTACAGAAGCCTGTTTCGTATCCATTAGTATGCATGTGTATATTCTAATAGACTATAAAAATGCTGTGTGACCTACTTACTGAGAACCTGGTTTTACATCCCATTAGTGTGCATGTACTTTCACAGTAATAGACTTTTAAAAACACTATGTGACCCATTTATTCTGCTTCATCAGTAACTCCCTGTGTAGTGTGTGCATATCTATATGTACGTATGTATGTCCTTTTTCATTGTTGGAGAAAACCTTCCAATGCTGAACTAGAGCTCTGTGCTGTTTGGACTGCTTAGACAGTAATACTTATTTTGTATAAAATAGTTCATGATATTTGAAGACATTTGCAATGAAAGGAAACAGAACGTAGATAAAGCAACCTGTACTTAGAGGATTAATATTGCAATGGAAGCTGGCCTATTTTTTTTTTTTTAAAGGAATCCTTCTCATTTTACTGATTTATGATTTCCTGTCGAACTTGCTCATGCCTCACTCCTTTCTTAATTCAGTTTTTTCTGAATCTTACTTGACTTCAGTTTTCAGATTTACTGAACATGTTGAACATGAGAGGAATTCTTATAATCAACATGGTGAGCGTAAAAGGAATCTTTGTAATTGAAGAAGGCTTTTTTTCCCTCTCATTTTCTTAGTGTTAGTGCCTAAATATTATGAAGGACCAAGTATTTTGTTTTTTTTTTTGTTTTAAAATACCTTTTATTGCTCTATTTTCTTCTTTTTGAGGACAGGGAGATGAAAAGTTAATGGTATTGAAGATTAAGCTCACCATGAACTACATAATGCTGTTTTGGCCTTTGTTCCTTTCTTAATATGGTCTAAGATTCAAATTTGCTTTTTTTTGCCTGGCACTGAACAGTGATCTGGCAGTTCGGAGAAGTTATCCATTATAATAGCAGATCTAAAAGCCAGGTGAAGGAACACATCTCAGAGTTCCTTGGGTATATAAATAGTATGTATAAAGTAACCATTTTCCTCCCTGTGCATTTTCAAGGGCAGAGTTTTGTGGAATAATGCCATTCTTAGAGTGTGCCCAGGGTGTCTTGGGTTTTGATGATCAGTGCATGGGTCCCTCTAATTTTCAGCATACACTGGAGTGTTCTATACCTTGAATCAGGAGCATATGGTAGTGGTGTTAAAATATCACTCTGTTTTTGTAGCCCCTAAACTGGTAAGGAGAGTATGTTCTGTATGATTTTGGAGACTTTTGAAAACTTCAGGTGCTCCCTTTGGATTCTCATCTGCATGTGAGATAATCCCAGGCACAGCTCTGCTGTGTAAATTTACACGGAGATCTGTCCCCAGAGTGATTTACTTACTCTTCCCTATGTGCACTTGGGAGTCACCAGTTTTATGGCCACACTGCAACTTGGAGATGAGTCCCACAGTTCAAACAAGGGATCAAGACAGGTATTCTGTGACAATAAATGAGCACAGCACAAGGGAGAAGGATAGAGAGGTCTAATCCAAGGGATTGCTAAAACAAAAGGAGAACTAGGTAAGATGAGGGCATTACATTCTTCTGGGACTATTAATGTGTCATTGGTTTGAAGTTAATCTGCTGAATTAATTGTATCTAATTATGGGGGCCTTGCGTTGCGCTTCTGAGGAAGAAGTAATTGCATGGGAGAATTCCATAGAGGGAGGTTGATTTATTTTTCTACCTCGTTTACACACACAGTCTTCCCTTTCCATTATATTACTGAGGCTTTTTTGTCATTGTTGTCCCTGAGTTCATTAGTGACAGTATTGGGATTTCTTAGTGTAACCAGAGAAGTTGATCTATCAAGAGAGTGACGTCGTAAGATCGATGTTGTAGATAACTTGATACACAGTTAACTAATATTTGCAGTAGTGAGGAATGGTACCATATTAAATAGTTTTTCTATCAATGTGATCTGCAAGATAATGTTTGGAAGATGTCCGTTTTGTTTTGACTTTTCGATCTGGGAACTCAGAGTGTTAAGAAATTAAAATAACTGATGCCTCTTGAAAGCTCTACATTTAAGTCTTGATTAAGTGGATATACAGTGAGTCAAGGGGGGAAAAAAAAGACCTAGGTAAATACTTAGGAACTGCTGCTTTCCAGATTCCTATTTTGTGTTACAAAACATAGTCCGTTTTCCCCCATGTTACTGGTAGTCCATATGAAATGAGTGACAATGTTATATTATCAAATGGACGTGTGACCTGGAGAGATGAGATCAATTTCTAGTTTAGCAGGGTACGTTTGAGGTAGTCAGTCCGTTTAATACATGTCAGTGTGAGATAGGCAGTCAGTACATTCTTGTTTAATTGAACCGATGTTAACGTTGACACGTTTTTGGACTTGGTAGGTTCTTAGAGTTGTATTGAGAACATGCTCAAAAAGTGAGAAAGTCTAAAACTAGAATAGATTGAAAAGGTATAGCTGTGCTGCGTGAATGTTTTTGTTCCTTAAGAAAAGTCTATCAGTTGTGCGTGGAAATCTTTACTGTTACTGGGGCTACTCAATGGAAAGAGGAAATCATCTATTTTTGTACGAAACTGCCAGGATTTAATCCTATTTAATTTTGGTTATATTTGCATAAATACTCTCTCTTCCTCGAGAATGTCATTGAGTGCTGCTGTTCAAATATTTCTCAGAAATATCTTTAAGAATGCTTTTCACATTCTGTGATTTTTGCCTGACTGAAGGCTAGAGAAATAAGTTGTCATGCAGTTGACAGCAGAGTCATGATCTAACTTAATAATTAGCAAGACTTTGTAGAGAAATAGTAACAGCACTCCCCTTCAGTTGTTTTTTTGTTTGCTTGTTTTTGTTTTATTAATGGCTGTCTTTTTGCTCTTGAATGAATGTTGTACTCATTCCTGACTGCAACTCGGGTAGCTAGACATGTCTTGAATGGAACTTACTGAAACTTGCAAACAGGCTGAGTTTTGTTATATTTTCAACTGTATGAAACAGTTGAGGGTAAGCTCAGAGGATGTTTAACCACTCCCTTCTGGTTTAACTTCCACGTGTTTGAAAATGGATCTGTGTTGAATTAATTCTTGAGAGACAGTTGTGTTTTATACAGGATGAATAAACTTAAGGGAACTGGCTGTTGACACATAGAAGCACGACAACTCAGAGATTACTTGTGGCTATTCCAGAGTAATATGAATAGGTGTGTAATGTGGAATGTCAATTGCTGTGTGTTCTCTTTTTTTCCCCCCTGTTCTATAGGAAAACTTATTCTATAGGTGAAGTCTCAAACACTGACCCAAAAAATTCCATGTTAAACTGGACCCATTATCTCCTTGTTTCTGTGGCATGCACATTTAGTCACAGGAGTGGATCACTGTAGTACAGGTATGAGCAAGAGGTAGCACTTCATACTTAGAGAAAAAGAAATTAGGAGGACCACAGATTTTATATTGTTCAGTATCATCTATTTATAGTACGTTTCATTATGAAGCTGAATATTACTCTTTAAATTTTGAATTGTGTTATATTAAATCTGTGTAGATCAGAACTTTTTGCTTAATGAGACTTGATTAATATTTGTTCAGGACTCCAGCGTTTTTAAGGATTTTCTTCCTAAAAATGAAGATACTGCATTGTCTGAAGACTTTTTAAGTGCTTAGAATTTTAATGATAATCCCTTGAAACTATTGCTGTTTACAACAAAGCATTATGTGTTTGTATTTATAAAACTATTGTATTTTATGAAGAAGCAAGATAATATTACAAATTTTGGCTGGAAAGAGACATTACTAGTGTTACTTGAGCTGCAATCACTTTTTTTTTTTTTTCCCATGCAATGTTTTGTGAGAGAGAACTTATGCATACTCTTTCCCACTAAATTCCTCAGTCATGGCCAGTCATATCCATAGCATTACATTAAAATTTAAAGTTGGTGAAACACAAGAATGTAGTCATTTGTTTTGTAGCTGAGCTAAACTCATCTCATTCTTTGAATCTTTTTATTCCATCAGGGATCACATGATCTCTTCATCTAAAATAGTAAGCGTTTATGTAACTTTTTGAGAATGTCCAATTATTTGGCCAGTACTGTTGACATTGCTACGTCTGAGAGTACATTAGAAAATTTCTAGGAATCTATTGCTAATTCATCTGGCCTTGATTAAGGTTAAGCTACTGTATCTGACAGTTATTGAAAACCAATCTCTTGGAAGTGAGGAAAGAGGGCATTTCAGAATTTAAAACTATTTCAGGGTGAAGTATTTTGAGTGCTGCATGCTAGCTTAGTTTTGGAAATAGAAACCGTCACTTACTCCAACAGCAGTGATAGCCTTTTGGTGTCTTATCTCGTTGTTTACTCAAAATACAGAGTGGTGTACAATATCTTGGATATATCATTTAAAATCTCCCCATCTGTGAGTGCACTAAAACAGTCTTGTTCTCCATCTGTCCCTTCTTTCTGTCATATGGTTGGTTCAGTGAAACGTATGGTTGCTTTTTCTTTGGAAGAGTCTCAAACAGAAACGGAGAGAACACCGCTAAATGAAATATTTAAACGTACCACTACTATTTTTTAATAAATTGTATTCCTAATTTTAGCAGTAGGGATTTAGACTTCAGTAGTTTTGAGACAAATTCCAAATATAAATTGAGGGTTTTTTTCTGTCTTTTTTTTTTTTTAAGAATGTATATATAATTTATGAAAAGACCTTTGGTCATGTTTTGCTTATAAGTTTACCTGAGTGTTTTAAATCTAAGTTGCTGCAGTGGTGTTGGGGATTTCAGCTGATTGCTTTAGCGTAGCAACAGTGTTCTATGACAAAGTAAGAAAGGAAAAAAACAGCTCAGTTTAAGATGTAATCATATATATATATACATTTACTGAACATGTTTTCATTTTACACAGCTAATCTTCGTACATTAAGGGAACTTGCTGTAATACACATTTCTAGAAAAATCTACGAATGTTGGAGTAACATGTTCATGAATATGTGTGTGTCATTCTAGCTGCTTCTGTTGTCCTGTGCCCTTACTATTTGTGTATGTACTTCCAGTGAAATAAGGGATGACTGATAACTCTGGAGGCTCAGGTAGCATTCATGTTAATGTTATGTTTATGTAAACTCTGTGAAGATTAGAAACTTGGATTCTAGCTTTGTCTGACATTACTGATTTTAGTGCAGGCAGTTCTAATTAGGAGTGGAATGACTGAGAAGATAATGTTTCCCATATCCCTCTCTGTAATTTTTTTGCAGGTTATTTCCTTTTTCTTCCTCTCTTCCCCCTTTGGAAATGAATTTTCCATGTCGGATCTTTAAAGATGTATAGGTCAGGATTCTGTTATTCCTCAATTCAGTCTTATTTATCTGTTAGCTCCATAATAAAACAAGATGTTCAACATTAATTAACACATGAAATAGGGTTGTGTAATGCTTGAAAATGCACTAAAAACATAAATATATTCATTGATTGCTTTTCATGGACCACTTTTAAACTCCAGATTATTTTGAAGAACTAAACTTAATTGCATTTTCATGAAGATAGCAAATATGGAAATGTCTTAGATTGGTCATTCTATGTGAATGGACTTAGTCTGTAAATATTTGACTGTAATTCTTGATGCAATTTTTGTGTTGATCTATGTTTGTGAAAAATTGTTTTTAAAAATTTTTAAATGAATATATTATATGCTGTTTTACATAATCGAATGAGCGAAGTCTTTTAGCTTTATATATTTTTCCTTTTTTCTCAGTGTAGCCAGCTTCATTCCTCAGCTGTGTTTCTGCCTATGTGATTTCTTGTTTTCCACCTGCTTTGTCCTCATTGACATAGCTTGGTAGATGACTCTCTTCAATGGATGCCTGCTGTGACTTGAGCTCAGATGCTGGCTGGTAATCTTGGCTATAAATATAATTCCTCTCTTTGGACAAGTTCATAATAAATGAGATAAATAATAATTACATGCATTTGGAATTTTATCCTTTATCCTGAATATCGAACATTAGGGGCTTAAAAACATGAAATCCTACTTCTGAAAATATATTTGAAGAGCTTCTTGGTGCAAAATTTGCAAAGTGCCCTTATTTTGCTAGTCATGGGTAAACTGCTGGCACTTCTGTGTTTCTGATGAATGTTTAGAGAAGCCGTCTTTTTTGTTATATTTGAGGAAATCTAGCACAACAAAACCTTGAACTTGTTGACCTGTGGGCGTTTTCTCTTGTAAATGGTAGGTGTCAGCAGATGGTTCTACTACATGCAGTCTTTCAAGGAGTGTTTTTCCTTAGCCTACGAACATATGTTCAGTCTTGGGAAGGCATGCTGTGTTGCTGTTGGCTTTGGTTACGCAAGTCTCAGTATAGTGACAGGTCTTCCAGAGAGGGCATATCAGAGATGCAGAATTTGTTCTGTTCTGGTTTCTGATTAAATTCAGTTATTGAGGCAGAGCTGCTCCTTGAGATCTTCCCACTGCTACTGGGCTTATTATTGAAGAGATTGCCTCTAGGCAATCTGATCATTTCTTTTCCAAACCCTGAACAGAGGATCTGCACAAATAGAACAAATTACATTAAAGTCATACCCAGACTTGATGTCACTAGTTTCTTTTCCATCAGAAGCTGATGTGCAAGGCCCCAGACATCTGCCATCATTTAGAAAGGTAGCATCAGAATGAATG
The DNA here is from genome assembly GCA_013396635.1 of Penelope pileata. Lineage (NCBI taxonomy): Eukaryota > Metazoa > Chordata > Aves > Galliformes > Cracidae > Penelope > Penelope pileata. The sequence goes on from WBMW01001961.1 coordinate 50,339, forward strand.
CTGCTGCGGGGGAAGAAAAAAGAAAATGGAAAATAATATTTCCCAGTTTCGTACACATTGTGTGTGGTATTTCATTCAAATGATCTATTTGACAAATTCCATAGACCTTTATTTTTTTTTAGCAGACAAAGCAAAAGAAAAATTAGCAACTGCATAGATGCGTGTTTTCTAGCAATCAAGCTTGTTAATAATTCTGCATATAGAACTTCTTGGCTATACAGGCATGCATTTTTTGGTTAAGAAGTATAGGTATTTAAGGGAAGGAACAAGGATGCCCCAAGTTCTTTCATTTTCTGGGCCTTACTGGGTAAAACCATGCTCACAAACATTCTAGAAATAGAAATCCTGAGAGCGAGTCAGAAAATCAGCTGTGGGAAGAAATGAAGATAGCGTACGTTTCTGAGATAAAGGGGTAATGCATGTATATTCCTCTTGTTTATTTTATTCTGAGGCATGATGGTTTATGAATTTTCCTGACACTTTGCTGCTGATTCAGCCTTATGCCATCTCCTTGTTTGTGGCAATGTAGCAAATTAATTGATGTTTAAAATAACCTTTATCTGAAACACATACTTACAAGCTGAGAGTCACAGATGGAGAGTGAGACTGACTAAGTTTACCTAGCTCCTGAGGCTAAAGTCTGAGGTTTACAGAAGAATAAAGCTCAGTGTGGGTAATGGGTCTCTGGGGAGAGGAAATGAATGTTCACAGGTGCTATGAGGGCAAAGGCCAGCAAGGAGCATATTATAACTCAAAAATATGTGAGGCAAAGAAACGACAGCAACTAAACCTCAGAAGCAAAATCTGAAAACTAATTCATTTACTATGCTGAAAACAAAATAAAAGCTTTTTTGGAAAGACCAGTGTTCCTTTCAGCTCTACAGTTCTCTTTCTTCTGATAATGGAGCCTCAGAAGAGGCAGCCATTGGTAGTAAATACCTCACATTCAGATGAAGGAATTTTACTGAAACTGGTAGAGATGATTACTTAGATTTGCTTTGGATTTATTTTTTTAAATTATAGTCCTGAAAGTCCTATTCTGATTGCTGGTTTAATTGTAAATTCTTCCTTCTGGGTTCTTCAGAAGCATTCAATCCATTATCTGACTACTTTATTTTAGATTTAGAAATGTTTCAGATTCTGAGAACGGCTATTTTAAGACTGTGCTGAATGTTCAGGGTTTTTTCATTTTTTGTAGAGAGGTAAATAAATTGCATGAAAATTTGTTCAGCCAACCATTTTTCATTCTGTACAATATTATATAATACATCATGTTGTCAAGAAATGCAAGATGTAAATACAGTTGTATTGCTACCACAGTTTGGTATTTAATGAGTGTTGTTTCCTTTTTTTCATGGGTGGAAAGTAAGAGGTCTTACTGATTTGATTCAGTTCTAGGGGATTTCACTCCCTGCCCAATCCCTAAGGCCAGTTTTAAGTTTGAAAGAATATTCCAGTGTTTTCACCTGTGAATTACTTCAGTCCTCCTCTCTACTCAACTGTAAGTAATCTATGGTTCCCGAATTCACTGTGTGAATACTTGATGGCTGATTAAATAGAAAGATACCTTACTCAGGAAGAATTCTGCTTGCTTCAGAGGGCTTTGTACCTAAGCAGGCCCTGCAGGATATGGTAGTGTGAACATCTGATAAATGTTACCTTGGGAACTTCATAACCATATTTTCATACCAATGACTGGTGAATGCAGTGTGCACCTGCCAATGTGTCTTTAAAACATTGGCCGTGTTGAATAGCTAGAAGCTGACATCATATTTGGTCTTCTGTGATCTGGAGATCACATGGCACTCAAATGCCAAGCACACAATCTGCTCAACACAAATGGCAAAGGCACTACAAGCATTGTAATATAGAATATTTGATTAATAGTGGCTGCCTCACAAAAGTGTTTTATCACTGTAACATGCTTTAAAGGTAGCTCTGGTGTCACTGTTGTTGTTTGTCTTTACCACTGTATTTTCTGTATTCCCTGACTCTAGTGTGGAATACAAACATGAAATGGTTTCCATTTTGGCCCACTTTCTTTACTTCATCATGACAGAGGAGAGCTTCCTGCAACTTCTATTGCATGCTACATATGTGGAGCTTTACACGAAACTTGAAGTGCATGTTGCTATTAATTACTTGCTAAATATTACTGATACAGGGAAAAACCTTTAATTGCAGTGCGTTATTTCTCTTGTTTGGGAGCCTGTATAGGATGTTCATTGAAAAAGTGAATCAGTCCCTTATTGCTTTAGAAATAAGAAATCAATGAGGCATAACCTGAGCTAGTCAGAAATGATTTCTTCAGTAAAATCAGTTTTGTAGGAATTATATCTGTCTGACAACGGGGCCAGGAGATTCATCCTGTTATGTAGCTTAAGTGTATGAAAAATTAATTTTTCTAATTTGCACCAAGTTAGATGTCCAACAGTAGTGAAATCTGCCTCTGCTGAGTTGCTGCATGGAGCGTTGCAAGGATTTTCTTGAAAGGATGCTGGAAAATTACAAAGCAATCCAGAGATGATAAAGAGAGCTAAACATGTGTGGGTGCAGAGAGAACGGATTTACAAACAGCTTTTGTGCAGAAAGTGTACAAATATGTCTGAAAGATACAGGTGCCACCAAATATTCCAGGAACCACTTGCACGGTGTCATATATGTACTCATGCAAATCTTACAAGGAGAAAGACAAAGTGATTAAATAAGATATTTTTGACCTTTTGTATCCAATGGGTTTGGACTGGACAAAAAAAAGAATCATATATGTTGTACTGCTTCTGGTGCATGTATTTTCAGTGTGTTTTCAGGGTATATGCTGCACTAAAATAGACTAATGTATCATAATTCACCAACTGACTTTGTATTTGAACCCTTGTTTGTTTGTATCAGCATACGTGGAAGCTTCAGAACTTATTTGTAGTGGCCAATCAGCATGCAGGAGAAGTAAACCATGTAACTCAGGAGTTGCTCATCAGCTGCATAATGAAGACAAATGGCTTGTGAAATTTTGTGATCTAATTATGCAAAAGTAGCTTTTTATGACAGCCATGGCTTTGCTTTGCTGTCTATAGAAAAGAAAGCCATGCACCATGAATCTGATTAATCATGCAAAATAAAAGCAGAGAGGGGAAGGGGGAGCTGTGAGGGAGAAAAGGTGCTGTGTAGTCTAGTCTCTTCTAAGCAGGTGGCTAACCTGGTGCTGCAAATCTCATTCTCTGTGGAAAGGCTTCAAGGTTGAAAGAATATCAAATGACTGAAATTCTCAAACTGCAGTGAGCCTAATTAAGAATGGGTTCTATTGCTGTGATTTCAAGAACGCCTAAGATAATCTCTAATGGCAAATGTTTGCCAGAATTGGTTAGATCATAAATCAAATGATGAAAATAGCAAGTGGAAGGACAATCCTGAACTCCTGATCCCTTGGCTTCCATGTGGGATCTCATTATAAAGAAAACTAGTTGATGACATCTTTGATAAAGTCTCCTGCATCCAAATGAATGCAGCATTTATTTGTTTTGGCAGACGAGTGTATGGCTTGGGAATATTTCTACCAGAAGCCAGTTGTGTAAGCTTTTCTTTATTATACTTCTAATTGGAAAATACAATATAAAACTTATTGTGTAAGTTGCTGTTGTCCTTAACATCTGGGAACATTGTAATGAGCAATCTCAAAAGGCACGCATTTGCTCTTGCTGTGTTCCTAGCCCACCATTTAAACTACAAGAATCACAAATTTCACAAGCTTTGCAGGTGTTTTTTCTCTGGAGACTTTCAGATTTATGCAGTTAAGAATTGCTCCTTCTGAAATGTACGTTATCACAGCACGTTGGGACTGTGGAGGGTAAGGATTATTGTGTGTTGTCACAACAATACGTGTCAAGTTGTTGTGTGTTCAATAAATGGCTGAAGCTGCTTTTGTAGGGCACAAAGCAGTGAGTACTGTATCAGAAATGAAGGGGAAACTGAGGAAAATGGTTAGAGTACGTGTCTTCTCTTCACCTTCAGACTTCCTTTGAGCATCAGGGCAACTAGACTCCAAAGAATGATAATGAAAGCAGAATGCATCTACCGTGCAGCATCATTAAAAACCCAAACATACATTCTGAATGCTTTCCACTTACATTCCAGAAAATAGCTTTCATTTGCAGGGATTTTGTGTTGCAATACACAGCAATATTTTCTGGGTATTACTTTTTCACTAGCACTGCATCTAATCCCATCAGTGATATCCAACTCAGTCATCTCTGCATTATTACATTGTGTATAACTGCACAGTATTTCTACTGTGCTGCAGGAGAAATATGACCTAATTTTCCAGAAATAGGATATGGTTGAGGGTAGAAAGTTGAAGTAATTACTACATGTTCACTGTAAAGCAGTTGTTTGAACCTAGAAGCATTGTAAAACATTCAGGTCTGCTCTGTAGTGATGTGGTAAGGACTGGTAATGAATAGACAAAGACTGAAAGGGCTCACAGTGTATGTGAGTGACTTATTGGAAGGAAGACACCCACACTTTATCTTCTTATTCTCACAGTATCTCCCTTTACTAATTGGGAATTCACATTAGCAGTGAAGAATTTGTAATGTGAAACTGTGGTCTCAGAATGTGCTTTGATCTCAGGGCTGGAATTCAGTGTGTATCCTAATGGGAAAATTCAACATAAGAGAGTTTGTATCTGAAATACTAAGGCAGGTCAAGTAACAAAGCTGATGATGACAGGATAGTAAGAGTGGTGGTTAAACTGAAGTCAGACAAAGCCAGTAGAAGTAAAAGAAGGGGCTTGCTATTTTTCTACATTTATTCCTTTCAGTTGGTTTTCTCACTTTAGTATGTAGGACAGCATATTCATGGTGTGCTAAGAACGCATTGGGAGAGATTCAAGGAGAGCTAACTGAAGAATGTCTTAGCATTAATTCAGTGAAATAAAGAGCGCTGGTTTCAAACCTGTCTGAGATTCTTTCACCTTTGTGTGGTTTAATCACTTGAACTCAGGTTTCTGTTATGTTTATGACTTCCGTTATTGTAGGCAGAATGTGACATTGGCTTCTGGCAGTATTTAGACTACAGCATGGATTCATCCAGCTTGCAGGGTGTTCAACAGCACTGCTAACAACTTTTTTGGCTCAGCCTATTTACTGTTTCCTGGTGAATGCATTGGCTTTCCAGGGTCATGGGGGGTGAAACTGAATATCACTGGCAGACTCAGTAAGGAAGCAACAGCTCTCAGGTCTCTTAGCAAAAGTGTGGTGTGAAAGTTACGTTTTTACAGTGTAAGAGTAGGAAGCCTTCCAAAGGAAACAGATAGGAAATGTCTGTTAGCATATCTGTCAAAGCCAGCTGCTAGATTTGAAGTTAGAAAGCCACCTTTGCTTTATGTCAGTGGTGTGCTATGTATGTAATTCTCTTTTGCTTTTCAATTTAGTACATACCCATACCTGTCCAGAGTGCAAAATAGGTGTAAAAATTCAGTAAAGATTCTCTTACGCTTATTAATACTGGTGCTAGGCTTCAGAAGTGGGAAGAATCAGGCCTTGTTAAGTGTTGGATGTTTAGAAGTGGTTTAGCAGCATGTCGATGGTCTGGCAGGTAGCAGAGAGCAGTCAGTGATGACAGGTGCCATGATCTCATTCCAGAAGGTGAGCGAATGAAGGAAAGAGTTGTGTTTTTCCTGTGCTCTGAAAGTCAGTGCAAGACACTGATCCACCTTTTGGAATCCACATTTCTCTATAAATAGCTGCCTTTCTCTCTAAGGGCTGCACTGTGCAGAGCTTTATTGAAGTGCCAAAAGCACTAAGAAGTACTGCAAAGTCAGCCTCCATTGTGTATTTCTAATTGAATGCTATTCACTGCATCTTCTTCAGTCAGAAAATATAAAGGGGAAAGGGAAAGATGTCAGTCTTTGTATTTTGTATCTTGGCTGTTTCATTTTTCTGTCTTCACTGACTAAAAAACATCTTTGAGCTTTATAAAAATAAATTGCTTTAATTCCATAAATGTTTAATTTCCTTTCTCAAGAAGTGTTTATCTGGGGAAATGTTTTTGTTGGAGTAGAGAGTTTAAAGACAAATGAAAAAGAACTGAATCTCTTTTCAAGAGACTTTTTTTTTCCCCCCTTTTTTTAAATGTTTTGCTAGCAACAGGTAAGGCTCTGTATATTTAAAAAACCCTGGCTGTATGGTCTTTTCCCTAACAAGGTGGATGGAGACTAAGTTCCAGCCAACCTTCACTGAGCAATTGCTGAGAACATTTAATATCTAAGCAGGAGAGCTTCTCTGAGCTCCTTAGAGATTTGACGTATGGTGTATGAATGTCTACCAGTTCCTCAGGTGTTTTTTTTTTCCTAGCTGGACTTGATTGTGGCTTATGAACTTTTCATGCACAGACATTTCATTTTAGTATTTATTTGTTAAAGGTTAAAATTTCTAAAACCAATGTCTTGATTCTGAATATTTTTGAAAATATATGCACGTTGTTTGTCTGAAATGTGTTCTGAAAAGCACAAATTCAGAATATAACTCCATAACAGCACTTCATGTGGGACTGCCTTATGGCTGAAAATGCAAAGTCTACCCACTGATCCCAAAGTCAGCAGAGGTGAAACTGTAAGCAGTAGTGAGATGGTCATGAATGAGTTTCCTGCTGTAGGCAGGGTCTTGCTTAGCACTGCTAAGCTCTGTAGATTCCAGCTGTTAACAGAAGGGTGGCAAGCATAATTACTTAAGAGACTGACAGTCTGTATTGACTCATTTGTTGTTTTTAAGTGTATGTGAAGAGCTTTCATGCAGCTGAGCCAGAACCAAAAACCCTTGTGAAAACATGAGAGTGCTGTGTTGTTGTGATTAAAAGAAACTGATGCATGACTTAATGACAGCTTATCTAATAGGAAGAAATGCCAAGTCATTTATTTTACCAAGCTGAAATCCAACAGAAAGAGAACTTCACAGCTAAAGGCTGTCGTAGTTGATATGCGTTTCCTACATATTCAGAAAATAAACGTATCATGATGAATACTATGAAAAGGTCAGGTAGATTTAAAACATGTTTTTCTGTAGTAATATTAATTAATATTTACTAAAGAAAAATAAGCATATTTAGAGCATGTCACTTTTTATATCTAATTTGAAGGAGAGATTCTCTCCTACTTCTGGGAGGTGCTCATATTAGTCATTAGAAATGTGTGTGATTCCACAACAAGTGAACTCAACAAGGTTGCTCATTTGAACATTACATACTTATATGTATATTTTTTACCTAGTTAAATATCTGTACCCTGATACATTATAGCTTGCTGTCATATCCACCTCAAAAATTGACCAGCATTTTTGCGCTCAGAGAAAGAAATGTCGAAAAACCAAAACAACACCCTTATTACCTTGGTCATGTAGTAGCTTCTGCATAAATAGATCCATCTAGAAGGAGATTCATCTATAAAATTTTTTTCTGAGCATGAAAATACCGGTCATTTTTTGAGGGGGATGTCATGGCAAGCCGTGATCTGTCGGTATGTTCCAAGCCGTGTTCTTTAGATGAAGTTCAAGTCAAAGTAGTTCGCTATCTGGACAGAGACTTCTGAATGAGCAGAATCCTCCTTACCTAAAAGTAAATGGACTATTTCCCAATCCCCCCTCAAGTTCCAAGAGGGCTCCAATACTACACTCAAACACAGGCCATATATTAAACAATCCTTCTTTGCTGGTGGTTCTGCATGACTGTTCTAGATGTCTTCACAGTGCATCCTTGACTACTTTCTGCTTACGCCCAGTCAGGATGCTGTAATTGTCACCAATGACGCCGATGATACTTTTACCCTTGTATCTACAACTTTCTTTGTTTTGGTACTTGATGTTCATCGGAGTGGTTTGTTTATCTGAATCAATGAGTTAACCTAACTCACTGTGGGCTATCCAAGCACAGCTGCTGTCACAAGGAAGGGGCAGGAATTCCTGGCTGGGTAAGGTTTCTAGGGGTGCTAGCAAAAACTTCCTTTGACTGAAGGTATTTGTGAAGCTGTGCTTAAGTAAAAATAACTTCTCTATAGGAAGGTTGTTAAGGGACCAGACTTTCCTCTTCTGATACCGTTTGTGATACTACATTTCTGTTGTATGTGGTGGAAAGGAAAAACTAGGTGTTCTGAAAGATAGCAAGCAAGGTTTTTCCTCACAATGTAATGGGTTTTTTTGTGTGTCTAATTCTGGCAGTGATGTAGGAGGAAGACAGTGTAATTCTTTCTTCTAAAATGCTATAAAAGAAGAAAATAGAAATAGTTAAATATTTCAGCCCCTCTGTTGCTGTGATGAAAAGATAATTGGAGAAGCAGTTATTAAACAAATTCTAAGCCATTTCACATACCCTATCCCTTCCAACCTGTTCAGAGGAGCCCAGCGGGCACTAAAGGTGAGTTAGCTGCAGGTTGAACGCTGTCCTGGAAGAGAACTGATTTATGGGCAAATGTCCTAGAAAATTAGACTTCCTTTTTTTCTTTCTAATATACCAAATGTAGGCAGGCTTTTCACAGCAGTAGTTTTGCTCCACTTTTAATCACTGTATTTCCAAAAAAGGATGTGAAAAATGTCTGTCAAAGCACGGTAGAAGGCAACTGAGAAGAGATGTAGATGATTCACTAAACCTAAACTTGGGAATTTGAAACAGAAAGGAGGTTTTTTTAATGTATGATCTTTGCTTGACTAGAAGGTTAGGAAAGCTATAATGATGTATTAGTAATAATGCAAGCTTTTGTAAGATATTATTATCTGTTGTGGACAGAATCTGTCTATGGGACCAAGCTCAACATAATTTTATCCCCTTCAGTTTAATTTGTTGCAAGAAGTTTTTCGATTTGTAAGAAATACCAGAATTTGATTGCTAGGTTAGTATGTTATTAGACCATGGAATGAATTTTTGTCCAAACTCACTATTTCTAATATATGTAGGTTGCACTGAAAGTAATGGCTCCTATTCATTTCCATGGGAACTACCACAGTTACAAAGAGCACAATAATGCTATTTGATAGAGCAAATTCTCAGCTACAAAACGCTCTTCTTTAATACAGTCACCACCATTAACTGTGCATTTTTGCCAGTGATGAACAAGAGCCTGTGTGCTGTGCTCATAAAAATCTGCACCAGCGGATGTGACCCACTGTCACCACTGCTGTAAGGTACCACCCACAGCCTCACTGTCCTCATATCCACTGTGTGATCTCCATCAACATTCAGCAAGCATTGGTGAATGTCAATGGGTGCCATTTTTTTCTGCATGGAGGGATTCAATTCCACCCGTTTGCTCCATTCACACTCCCGTGTCAGACGCCATGGTGTCAGAGTGCCCCTCTGCTGCCATCTGTCACACGGCAACAACATGGAACGGGAGATGGGTGGGAAGGTTCAGCCTCTGCTGCCATCCCACCAACATCTGCCTCTGCCATAGTGGGCTGACATAATAGAATAGGAGGCATTACTTTCAGAGCAACCCTTGTGTATGGCCTGCAGTTTTGGTAGGTTTTCATAGGAAACAGATCATCTTTGAGGTTTCTCTGGTAACTTCAGGACCTAGTTTCTTTAGTCACCAGTTTTACTGTGATGCAATTCAATACAAGTGAGAGTAAAAAACAATTTCTACATTTTCTCTTTTGGGCTGTTTTTGATTTACAAATCATTAGAGTGCATAGAGTTAAAATCATCCATGAAGAAGATGACAGATGAATCACTGGGCTAGACTGTATGTCAGTTTAATCTAGTATCCTGATTTTTGGAAAAGGGCAGAAAAAGAGAACCATATGTAAGGGTATAAAAACAAGGAAGAGTGACTATTTGTCTCACAGCTAGTTGTGTGCAGACTTGCAGGGCTGATGGTTTTCATTCTATTTTGGTATAATCTTAAGATTAGCAATGTTGTGTTAGACGTTATTAACCAATTATTCAGTTGCTTTTTTTTTTTTTTTTTCCCCTGGAGTTCAAGAGCTGACAGTTAAAAATTTGTATTTGGTTTTGCTGCACTGTTTTATATTTCCTAAAGTGTTCACCTGAATTTATTTTACACTGAGCTTGGTTTTCGGAATCTATTTTTTCTATGTGTGAATGATAGTGATCTTGATTTCCTCCCTCCCTACTCCTCCGGGTCTGACAGGCACTCAGGAACTTGTCTGTTTACATACCCTTTTAATTGCTTTGGTTTTTTACGTAATAATTCGGTAAGATCAACTGTTCTGAGTGCTCACGAATGATATCTGTCAAACTGCGTGACCAACTGTGAATGCACATAGCAGGCATTATCAAGCAGGGGAGCCTAGCATTTGTGACCATCGTTCAAATCAAATGAGATCCAGTAGATCTAAGATGGTGTTTGGTTTGGTCTAGTAAGAGCACTTTTCCCACGTTTCTGACTTTAGATACTTAAGTTTGTGTAGAAGAGCTCTTTTTAATTTCAGATTACTAACTTCCATAGGAAGAACACCTCATGGAAATGGAGAAGTAAGAGCACTCTTGAACATTTCCTTTGAAACAGTATCCCTAGGAAACTCTTATGAATTACGATTTAGAAAAAATTGTAGTCAAGGCATAAAAGCTATCTATCTACTGCATAATTAAATATATTTGGAAATGAGATATCTTTGAATGCTTTCTGTATAGTAACCTTGATGATGAGCTTCAAATAGAATTTCCTTATTTTCCTGTCTACTTTCTCATTTACTTAAAATGTTTTTTCTCCAATGTTTCTTTCTCCTTCTCATCTAGGAGAAATACACATGAACTCTATACACACATCCTTTTTAAAAGACTTTCAAGTTATATGTTAAATATATTTTACCAGAAAAACTGAAGCACTTAAGTAGTAGTTGTGTCAGTTTTGCAAATGCAGAAGTTTTGTTCTTTGTAAGTTAAAGGGAAGTCAAAGTTCCAAAAAAACTTTTAAAAAACACCTTGTGCTTAACTCTTGCCAGCTGATGGGATAACCTTGATGGTGTGTAGCTGCTAGCTTTTGCTTCTTTCTCACACATATTGATACTGCTATCCTAGGACTATCCGATGGGAATTAATTACTTCAGCAATGACTGAAGAAATCTTATTTCTAATGTAAGCCATTTTCTGTGAAGTTTAATTCATAATGTAAAACCAGCTCCTGGCTAAAAACTATTGTATATTTTTGTTGAAAAGACTTCCCTTGAATCTTCAGTGTCCAGCAAATATGTCTCTCTCTCTCTCTAACAATCATAGCAGACTATCTTTACCATATAATGTTTAATCTTTTCTTATCTTTTAATTACTGGGCAAACCCCAGATTAGTAATAAAAATTGTCTTGACTGAGCTGAAGGGCTGATATAAATGTGTGTGTATTGGGTGGTTTCCAGTTCAGTTCTCTTGCATTAAGAAATACGAAATTGGTTTGGGGAAAAACTGAGGCTAATAAGATTTATGGTCCTGATTTTACACTCTTGAGGCAGGCACAGACTTATTTAATAAACAGCTATGTAACTGCGTGTGGGGAGCTTGTAGGACTGTTCGTAGTGGCATTTCTAAATGACTCTCAGTTCTCTGCCTCTTCACATTTCTGAGTAATTTTTAGGAACATCATGATTATAGTTGACAAATAGTGTGGCCACTTGCCAGTGAAGCAAAAACCTCAATTTCTTGAGATCCTAGATATTCAGAATAATACTGCAGAACTGTGAGGCATGAAGACTGCAGATAGATTAATGAGTTGGCAGGCTTGAAGCCTGGCTCTGTTCCCTGCTCTGGCATGGATATATTGTACAACCTGAGACACCTGTCTCTGCTTCTTTTTCCTTATTGTAGCGTCCCATATCTATTTTGATAATCCACTTGCAAGAAATATCTGCTTCTGATTGTATTTTTAAATATAGTTGGAATATAAAAAGAGTATCTGTGTCAAATATGCTATAAAACATGGTCTTGTAAAATAAAAATGTAAGCAGATAACTTTTTCCTACTTTTTTTTAGAAGAAGGTACTTTACATAGTTTTCTATAACTTAATTGGAAATTCTGTATAATCATTGATCAGACCATGTGCAAAGTCTGAATTCAAAGCTTGCCAGCTTTGAATTTTAAATTTGTATCTCAGTTTGCTCTTCTAGCTTAGTGAATAAGCAGTTCCTTAAATTTGAAGAGTCCTCAGTCTTTTGGGATATTTGGATTTTTGCTTTGGACTTGCCTTTTTGAGATCTAGTGGTAGCAAGTATGGATGCATTAGAATTTTGCCAAATGCAATAATAAGTGAAGAGGAACTAAACATGTTTTTTGATATTCCGTTTTTTAATTGTGGACTATATTAGTTCTGGGAACAACTCTCACTTCTAGATGTATAATGGGATTTTGGCTTGGTATGGAGCTTGTTCAGGTAGGCACCTTCAACAACAGCCAGAAGGAATCCTTAATATTGTAGAACTAAATGACTCTAACTTCCTCAGGAAGTGTACTTCAAAGGCTTACAAAAATACTATGGCATGTGTATGGATTTACACTTCTGTTTTTAATGGAGAGTTATTTTTATAGCATTGGTATAGCTGTGAAATAATTCAGTACTTGTGTAATCTTGTTATTCACAGATTAACAGAAAAACTCATTAAATTGCTAAATGTTTTGCAGAATTATTGATGGCTTTGGTGCATGCAACAACTTTTAATTCTTAGCAATAACTCTTGCATTTTTAGCTGGGAAAAGGTATAAAATTCTTTCAGAACCTCTTAAAAAAATTCTGAGTTGAGAGAGATTCAAATAATTGCAGATGATATTATGTTTTTTTAGATGGAATAAAAAATTAGTATTTCAGAAAACATAAAGGATGCCTACTTTTTTAATGCTGAAAACTCAAGTAGAAGTCCTGTTAATACTTTAATGAAGGATGCTGAGAAGAAACAAATGAACCAGTCATATATGAATCAAGTTAATGGAAAAATTAATACAAAGGAGAAATAATTTATATGGATTTAAACCCACAGGGCACCATAAAGGGCACAAGTGACAGAATGCTAGTGTCATTTTTTCTTATCAGTCCTTATATTATGGTCAGATCGTAGGCAGTTTTACTAATTGATTCAAAAAAAAAAAAATTATAAATGCTTGTCTATGGGTATGTGCCATTCCAACTTTAGATTTTAAGGAAAACTTAGTAGTTTTCGCTTGGTGAAGGTGACCCTGGCTACAAGTAATAGCTGTAGAAGTTTCTGAATGGAAACAGAGTTTCAGATTTTGCTTTGCTAACTTACCTGCCAGCAGATAGCCAAGTTCCATACAGTCGTTTGCTCACCATCCCCCTTCCCCAAGTGGGATGAGGGAGAGAATTAGAAAATACGGTAGAACTCATGGGTTGAGATAAAAGCTATTTACTAAGACAGCAAAGGAAGTAAAAGAAATAACAGTGGTTATCTATCTATCTACGAAAATANGTGGTTATCTATCTACAAAAATAAATGGTACAAAAAGCAAGGCCTCACTGCTCACTGCCCGATGCCCAGCCAGTCCCTGAGCAGCCAGTGGCCCCTTGCTGGCTATCTCCCCTCCCTTATATTTACATGATGTCATATGAGATGGAACATCCATTTGGTCAGTTCAGGTCAGCTACCCTGGTCCTGTCCCCTCCCAGCTCCCTGTGCCTCCCCAACCCCTTTGCTGGCAGAGCAATACAGGAAGCTGAGAGACTGAAATGTTCTTGGCTCTGTTCAATGCTGCCAGGCAACAAGTGTAAACAATCGGTATGTTATCAGCTTTGTTTGATGTCTAGAACCAAAACATAGTTTCACACCAGACACTATGAGAAAGGCAAATTCTGTCAGCTAGAAACTAAGATGTTTTCATTTGCCCAGGTATTTTTTTTCCAGTAAGAACTGTCTATTAGCCCCTAGGTTGAGCTGCATACTTATCTTTCACTCTAGCAGCCCGTATAAACAGTATTCTTATGTCTCATGCTACTTGCTGTCATTCTAATGAGAATTCCATAATTATTTTTATTACACTAACCATTTGCCCATATTACAGGTGCAGGGCTGTTTGACTTAGTTGCATGTACAGGTGTAATAATGGACTTATGTTAGTTACACAATACAGCTGTAGGTGACTGTGTGATATCTTTAGATCTTGAAAAGATTTTTTTTTTTTTCTAGCAAATATTGGATACCTAGGCAAGGAAGCATTATGAAATATTCTCAGGTGGTGACTTTAAGCTGTGAATTAATGACTTGTCTGCCTCTGCATATTGATACCCTTCAGTACAGTGAAAACAGATTTGCTTTTCACACTGATATTTCTTGCTAGAAATTTCAGGGAGTTGGATGGTTTGTGTGCCCTTTTCCACCCCACTTACTACCTACAATTACGAGAGGGTAGGCTTACTTGAAAAGTCAGTTAAAATCTTCCTTTTTGGTCCAATAAAATCAGTGAAATGTGTCAAAACATCCAGAATTTCAGGCATAGACATGCCCCATGTTGTACTTCAGGGAAAAGAAGAAGGTGTAACACTTAGCAAGCAAATTTGACTGCCTGATTTGCAGTTCTGTCACCGGTCTTCTATAGTTCAAACAAATAATTCAATCCTGTGTGTGAATAATTATGAGACGAAATGACTTCCCTCAGAGGGATGTGATGGTGAATACGTTAGCAGCACAAGGTGAATGCTGAGGAGCATAAGCTGTTCTTATATCCTGATCTGTTAGCTTTGGCTGATTGCCCACTCAGAAGCCCATTCTGATAATACCACCGAGAAATATGAAACAAAAAATGAGGCTGCCTGTTTCTAGAGCAATGCATGCATTTGTAGTGGAGACTACAAGTCAACTGATCTGCACATGGGACTGCGCATTATCTTGTTCTCTGGAGACGTCTGCTTTTATGCAAGCATGCTTGCACATCATGCTTGGCACATCTCTTTCTGTAGGGAGAACTAAAGTACAATGAATTCAACAGCTGAAACCTCCCATTGTTTTTAGTGACATGAATCAGGCCTAGGGAAGAAAAAGACATGGTAAATTCTGAAATCTGATGGCTTACAAAGGAGTGGCTTGCAAAGGAGAAAATTTGCTGAGGATGGATCGCCTTCTAATAGGGCTGTTGGGTATCAATGTAATCGTATTCAACTTTAAAAAAATTCTGATGCTTCGTTATTTAAAAAGCTTTCCTTTTTGTGATTATAAAGCTTGCTCTGGCAAAATAGAATCAAATTTGTTTTTTATTAAGATAATTTATAGCAAAATGTCTTATCAGAATCATTTTAAGGCAGTCTAACAAGCTAATAGCCAAATGTGACTTTGGCCCTTTGAATTTTATGGATTCTAATTTTTCTTTTTGTATCTTTTAGCATCCATTTGTGCCCTTAACCCTTAAGAAAAGGATATTACAGAGCTCATTCCACTGTTGTATAGGTTACAAATCTCACTGAGAATGCTTTCTTCTTGTAAATCACATTTGTTAATGAAATGCTGACAAACACCTTATAGTTATACCACAAAGCTTGTGGAAGTTGTTCCTTGTTTTAAATGTCCTGACTTTGCAGAATATAAATCTGCTTTACTAGACTTTTGAAAACCAAGTACTTAATTCAAACTTATACAAGGTCAGTTTTGCTACTGTTGAGATGTGCCTCTTTTGATGGTTTCTTGAATAACGCTGAACTACATGTAGGCTTTAATGTGCATTGATAATCAGAGAAGGATAACATAAACTAAGCCTTCCACAAGCATGCCCAGAAACAAGAGTACAGCCTTTTGGATTCCCAGGGTGAAAAGCTGCATGAACTCTAAACTTTACCTAAGTGCTGAGCCAGTGCTACTGCAGTCGTAACAGCCAGGGCATGCATTTTACTCTTAACTGTGGCTGGACCGAGTCCAACCCATAATAATAGATTTGTGTTTGTTTTGTGTGCAACGTAGCTCGTATTTTTAATGTTATGGTATTGGCTGACTGTAATTTTACAAGTAGAACACTGCAGAGTGCTGTGTTTGTCACCACTGATTTCAGTGGCTTTCTGAACGTCTCTTCCAGCAGTGCTCAGATAACAAACCTTTCATGAGCACAGGGGCTGGGAGAAGGAGTAGGAACAGCCTGTCATTCCACTGTCATTCCACTTCTGTCGTGTGTTAACCAAGGGATTACTGAAAGTATATTTGGTACTTGATTTAAATCTAATCAATTTGTTCTTGTCATGGAATCTTGAAGTGCATCTAGAACTTCACTCCTCCCCCTAGAGCTCCTTCACAGTCTGGTCTGAAGAGGTGTGGTGTGTGTGGCTTTTTTTTGTTTTTGCTATGGTCACCTTGGCACAGATATCTGCTGATTATTCTTTGTCACTCAGTTGTCTAAATAATGTACTTTGTATGAGTCTCAAAGGACTCTCCAGCTGACAGGTCTGATTTAGAGTTGTGCAGTCTGTGTTGCACAAAAAAGGCTTTCTCTTTCACTTCTGCCCTCCCTCCTCTGCTTTATGGCAATATATCTTGTTTGAGGGATCTTTTCTTCGGTGATGCTTTATTTGATACTGTCATCTGGATGCAAACTGTTACTCTAAATATCAATTACCTTGCCAAGCTTCCCTCCTCTGTTTGGTAAGTTGTATTTCCTGATGTGCTCGCTTAGCCTCTGCATACACAGATGTTCTCCAAGTGCTTTAGTTAATTGCATTTGCTGGTAGAAACATGATTTGAAGCAGTGGATTTTAAACCACTTCTGTTTCAATAAGCTGATTGTAGATATTGCATTCATCCAGATAGGACTCTCTTGCTGGAGCTAGACTAAATAGCTAATAACAAAGATTTAACCCCTTCTCGCGGGTTTAGCCAACCAGTCTAAGTAATGACACTTACCCAAATTGCAAGCTGTATCTAAGCACTCTGTAAATAGAAAAGAGATTCAATTCATGCAATAAATGATCTATGTAAGCTTTGCTTATTGTGTGTGTGACAGCAAAGGATATAGATTTGGAATTATACCCTTCATTGTTTCCATCTAGTAAAAATGCAGTAAGCCAATGCTAAATGTAAACAGTGTTCCTGGTTTCTAATTTTTTTTTCTGCTGTGGAATTTCTCCCTGATCAGAAATTAAATTCTCTGCAGTAGAGAGATGATGTGCTGTAATTATATGGGCTATTGAGCATTATAGAGCGTATTTGATAGAGATCAGTTCACTGCTGCTATTGACTTCAGTGGCTCCTGCAATGTTTTGTCTCTAATGTCAAGCTGTGTAGGGGAGAATGAGAGACTTGATTTAGTTTCCTCATAGTCAATGCTGGGACTCTGTCTGACATGAGTTGCTTCTCACAAATTACATAGGAAAAGGTGATCCCATTTAAAAGGCATATCGATTTAATATTGTCACCTAGGTGCAAATTAGCATGTTGATACGTTGATGCCTCATTAGATGGAAATTGCTTTTGTTTCTCAGGAGACTATTCCACCTAGTTAACGCTGTTGTGTCTTGTCTGTGTATTACTCAGGGAAATTATCACTACAGAATCTTTGGTTTGAATTTGTTTGTTTCAGGCTGGGAATGTGTTTGTCTTTTGGGGACAAACAAGGGGCAGTGAAGTGCAGAACCCACATATCCAGGCTCCACTTGGTACAAGGGGAGTGGGGAGACCCACGTAGGGATCAAAAACTGTTTTGTACTGCTAGTGAAATCGTGATCAACAGAAGGAACTCTTGGGCTAGACTAGAACATGACAAAAAAAGCAGAGACAGCTCTACCTTTGTGTGTGCTGTATCAGTGTCACATCTGGAGTCTTCTGGTTCTGCTGTCAGTTAAGGAATGCAGTCTGAGGCTGCGTGGCACGTCAGCCCTGCTCTGTATCTATCCCTCTTCTTCCTCCTCTCCATTCTTTCCTCTGAATATCTCCACATACTATTGGAAAAAGTACAGTGAAGGCCGCTATGTGAAAAGATAGTTAAGTGGCTGACTGCATTATGAAGGTGATCTTATTTCCCCCACTCTCTCTGTAAAACATCCCATTACTCATGCCATTTTGTCCTTCACCTGTAATGCAGTCTTCTCATCTTCTCTCTTGCTGAGATTCCTCCCTCCTCCTCAGAAACTAGCTCCTTGTCTTCCAAGGTCTTTTCTTCAGGGTTACTCATTCAAAGCATCTCTGCTGTGTCATTTCAATTGTAAAAGCAAGGCAAGGTAATGGTTTGCATTTCTGTTTCTCTCTTTCAAATCTTAAAATAACGGTCACTAAATTTTTAAGCAAGTGTGACCATTGTGTTCAGTCAGCTTGTGTGTGTGTATTACTGTTTATGTATGATTGTTGTATAATGTGTATAAATTCTCTGTGGTTTTATGGACAAAGCCCTGCCACCTGTTCAAAAACTAAAATCAAGCTAGCCAGGCATTGTGTGCGTACAGCAATTTCTCTACTCAGAGAAGAAATCTAGGAGATTGTTAGAGAGAGGAAGGGAGCGTATTCAGTACACAGTAATTTTCCATTAGCATTGTACTATCCAGTGTGTATTTTGGCAATTCCTTTTCATTTTTTTTGATGCTGCCAGTCAGTCACTGATGTTTGTTTTCCTAGTGCTGTAACCTCAGGCCTGGAGGCTTAACTCACATTACAGTCAGCTGTCATCACTCAGCAACAAAAAACTTCTGCTTAAATGGGTAAATATTGTTGAACAAAATGTGTGGGGCCTCTTAGATATCAAAAGCATGAAAGTTGGGGCTTTTTCATAGACTGTCAGAGGAACTGCTGAGAATCAAGAGCAGTAAGTGTCAGCAAGCTCTTGTGTATCTAGGGCAAGTGAAGACAGATCTGGTTTTTGCCTGAGACTGTTCTGTTGCAACTCTAATAAAGTCAGTTGTGTTTACCAACGTCAGTATGTTTTATACTGGATGTACCTAGTCAAACAGCAGCACACACACAGCTTATAGACCAGAGCTGTGAAGGGACCAGTAGGTTTCTGTGGCCCACAGTTTGCTCTGGGTTATCCTCTTTCCCTGGAACTCTGAAGACTCTTCAGAGAAATAGGTTGTAAACATTGTGAGATCCCAAGTCAATGCAGGATCTTCAGAGCTCCCCTTACTCCTTATGCAAACCTTTACAGTCCATTCAGTATATACTGCATACCAACTGCAGGATTTTGAATTGTTCTTGAGTAGGCTCTGGGAAGCAAGGCCCAGTATGGCTCTCTTGAGCAGACTGTTACACAGCCAGGACTCATCACTTGCAGTCAATGTGAATTAAAAGCTCTGTGCTCTGGCCTACAGCACACCGCTTGCAAGTGAGACAAGCATCATATCAGGTAATAAGGTGAACTGAATTCATTACTGCCAGTAGAAAGTATGCTTTCCTGTTTGTTTTCTGAGCAGATCTTTTCGTATTTTTGCTGTTAATTCTTCAGAAGTTTTATTTGTAGTGTACGACACTCGACACTTTATTATCTCTGTACATTTATATTGCTGAATTAAATTGTTAGCTCTACACGTTAACATTCCTGAGTTTGGGAGACTGGTTGACTTCCTAAGCTGCCTTTCAGCAGTAATCACGCAGTAAAGAATGTGAAAGACGCTGGCCTAAAGGTTGCTCCTCTGGATAGCTTTAGAAAGTTGTAAAAATGTTACTTTGCCTTTCAGACTTTTTCCTAAGAAAGGCCGATGTCATGGAATAGTTGGGTACTGGGAGAACAGATTGTATCTATTTCAGTTTACAAAACTGGCAACGTTTTTACAGACCTGCTATAGTGGATGGTGGGACTTCAAGTCAGAACCCTAGTATACATAACAGAAAAGCAGTAAAAAGCAGACCTGCTTTGCCTATGGATTCACTTTTCAGATTATCTTGAATGCATTCAGTTGAAGGTTAATTTACAATGTTTAATGTCTTCTGCTACAATGTTTACACCATGCCCTTTTGTTATTTTATATTCCGCAGTGATTGTCTAATGAAATTCTCATGGAAGGTTTGCAGCTTTAATTGCTTCTGTGTTTGAAACGTATTTGCTGAATGGCAAAATAAATTATAGAACATTTCAGAGCAGTTTGTATAAATAAGCTTTCAGCTATAGAATCATTTGAAAAGATCCTTTTGTTCATTTTCTTCTTGAGTTTGTTCTCAAATTAGATTTTGTAGGAATATGTAGATTAATCACTTAGAAGTTAAATTCTACTGTATGTGTGCACAGATGTATTCTCCAGATACGTTTTAATGTTTTTTTTTTATATAAACTGAGACTTGTAGTGACATCTTTTTGTAATATCCCAGTCCTGCTCATCAGTCACAATCTAATGTGTGTCTCCTATTGCTTGATTATCATTTCTGAAATCAATTAGAATTTGTTTCCTGAAAATTTATTTCCATGAATTTTTGGTAGTGCAACTCCATCACATAAATGTGATGCCAAAAGGCAAGCACAGATGATATGAAAATTCCAACAAAATAAGCACGTCTAAACAACTGAATGACGTTTGCAGAATACTTTCCAAGACTTGCCCGGCTGTGTCTACACATAATGCTGAATTCATTTATGTTAATTATGTTTGCTAGTTGAATTTAAATTAATACAATAATTTAATGTTTGCCACGTATTTGTTCAGCTCTTTTCTTTAGTTTTCAAGGGATTTGTATGAAGTGGGTATTTAATTTAGACTATTGCAGTAATGGCAAATTATCCCTTGTTTTTCAGTATTTGCCTCCTGATTTCATTTCTGCAGTTACTGGCACAAGAACATCACTCTTTTATTGGTTTTCATCGAAACAATGAAATTATTTTATTTCCTTGAAGTTTCTCAATTAATTTTGTTGATCTAACAGAATCTAACTGAAGTTAGATTTTTTCCTTTTTCCCAGTTGACATTAGTGCAGAAATTTAGTGGGTCAGCTAATTGCCCGGGCAGTTTTTAATACGGAGCTGTCCAGTTTGCACAAGCCTGTGTGTGGTCCAGAACTTCTTGCTGATATTGGCTCCAAAAGTTCAAGCTGTATTTCTTTTGCTCAGGAAAAATACTTTTCTTTTTAGGTATGCTAAATTATTGTCTTCCAAAATCTGTAATTTCAAATATCAAGATTTTATTCTCCTGTCATGTGCATCTGATATGTAATATTTTTCTCAATTTGAACAAGAGATGAGAACACAGACATGCCTCTTTCTGTTAGGTATATTGATGCAATAACTTCCTGGCTTACTATACCATGAAAATAAACATTCGTAGGACAAAGAGCATGCAGAAAGGATGAAATATCTCCACAAAACATTTCTGTGCTGTCTCTTTCTCACTGTAAAAAAGTAAATGTTAGAAATTAGATGTACCATTAATAGCTACCACTGGACAACTGTGAATTAATGGGGAATTTAAAACCAAAATAATAATTATATCCTTGATTAGTACTAACTGTAATGATTAAATCTATAAATGTTCTAATTTTATATGTTTTCATAATGAAAGATCTTTATCCTGTGACCCTGTACGGGTTATTTAATTACCAGTATTAAAAGGCAAAGACACTTGTTTTCTTTGAGACCCACTCAGCTTCAAGTTAGTCACAGTGCCATGGAAGCTACTCTTTATAAGTCCTATTTGCCTTATTTCACAGCTGCATCTGAGCCATCTGTTAGTCTTGTCTAACCCTACCCTCCCAACTACACTCCTCTTACGGTGTGAAACCTGATGGTACGTCTGTTCTTGCAGAGACCTGTGGTAACAGCCTGTTTTTATTGGTCCAGCTTTGAGGATGAGAGGGACTAGGTGCTCCCCTAGAGCCTTTGTCCCTTCTCCTGTGTAAATCTTCGTTAGCAGTGTGAGAAGTCTTGACAAGATATCTTTTATCAAAACATGTCCAGCCCTCAGAGGAGTTTCTCTTTCCTCTGAACATTTCTGATTTAGCACATCTTAGCTTTTGCTGAACTTCAGGGCTCCATTCGACCAAGTAACTTCTACCCATGAACTGGAAAAACAGATCCAGAGTGGTTACAGTAAGCCAAGCTAAATCGCTCAACTTGAACAAAGTGATGCAAGGGCAGCTTTCTGTGGCAAACTAAAAATCTTTTGTTTGGCAGTTGATCAGCTGTGCTGTTTGCAAGAGAGGTTGCAGACAAGTCCAATTACAACTTAGAAATAGTTTTGCTCCTGGAAGTACCGGAACTTGGTAGTAGAATGAGAATGTAGTAGATAATATAGAAATTCAGGTAGCATCTTATAATTTTGGGAAGTGATGTTTGATTTTTTTTTTTTTTTTTTCCATAGAATCAAAGAGAAATCTGTTCTCTGGCACTCCTAGTTACTGGGAGCAGTGAAGGACATGAAAGGGCACCTGGCTCCTCAGGAAGGGAAGTTCAGGGAATTCACACTCAGTAACAGCCGGATCCTGGCTTTACAGAGAGCATGCAAATTGAAAGTGCTACAACAGATTATTTAATTCAGTTAGGTATATCAGATCCAACCTATGTGCACAAGCATGATATGTGATAAAATGAGTTTATAACATGACTTTGACGTTGGCCTGCCTTGGAGTGGCTGACTGGCTTCCGAGGAAGGGCTTGCTGCCTGAATAGAGGCCAACTTCCCTGTCGTATTGACGGCTGATTGTCAATTGACTATGTGTGTCATGAAGAACAGAGTTTACTATTTTTGGCAAAGAAACTCTGTAGGGAAAGCTGTGATTGCTGCCATTGTCCAGGAAGGTAGTGAGAGTATCATGTGGTCAAATGTTTGGCTAGATTCAGTTCTTAGGGCACTTCAAGCCTTTTGATGTGTTCAAAAAATAAAGCAAAACAAAAAACCCCACCATAGGACAGGGTGGATTAGAATGCAAATGAAGTCTCTTTGCCAGTGGCATTTAGTGCTTGCCAAAAGCGTGAAAGCAGTTTAAAAGATAATGCCTTGTCTGCGCTCTGGAGAGCGCTTGCAATGGTGTGGGCTAGCAGAGCTCTGAGGGATGGCACTTGTTTCTGGAGAGCTGTTCTCCCTGCCTGCGCCTTACTGAGCTGCACGAAGGGTGCGAAGGGTGTCCTGGACACTGCTAGGGAATTTGCAGCTCCCATTCACCTCTAGACCTTATGACCAGGTACAGTACATAAGCCCATAAGTAGAGAATGTTTTTATTGAATAAATAAGTAATAGGGGCTTGCAAGCTTGTTACTCTAATGCTGATGGAAGGTTGGTTGCTTTATATCCATCAGTTACCAGACAAATCAGTCTCGTTGCTTTATTGGCACAATTTCCCAATCTTCTCCCAACGCCTCAATCAGTTGTGTACATTAACTAGAGTTTCCACAGCTCTAACTCAGAACCTAAAATCAGAGCCCACTCCCAACTTCTGGCCTACTTCATCTCTGTAGTTAGATGGAAATATTCAGGCAAAGGGTAACTGCAGCCTGAAAGTGGTTTTAAAAACAACTTAAGGTCATTTGTGTTCTGCAGTCATAGATGAGATGTAAGCTGTGTTCCCAAGATGTGGTGCTACGATACTGAAATTCCACATTTGTTTAAATGATTAAACTGTGGACAGATTTCTTCTTGTAGCTCAGAGCAGATACGGAGGTTTACAGAACGAGAGAAATACTTTCTGAATTCTTCTTAAAGGATCTCTGGGTTGTGTGTTCTTCCAGGGCACACAAAAATCTTTTTACAAGTACTTACAAAATATTAGAATAAGTCTTAGGGGTATTTTCAGTGATGGAAAATAGAAGATGTGAAAGCAGATTAAAATCTTACATTGTCTAGATGTACTGCTACAGAAAAGAACATAAAGCATAGAGAACAGACAGTAGGGAGGAAATGATGTGAAAAATGGTTTCATAGTTCGCTGCTGAGACTTCTTGAGTGATAACCCAACAAGTATGTGCTTGTTATTTTGATGCTAATTTAACTTGCCAAAAGAGATACAGTGTATGGAGAACCATGCATGTTAAATTCCATCTGATGGATGTTTCCTTTGGTATGTTTACAGTTTCATGGGTACGCAGTCCTACATGAAAGACTAAAGGTCAGTTCAAATGCTGTGATCTTAACATGGGTGCCATTCAAATATGGGTCCTTCTTGGGGGAGTTTTAGGGCCTCTGGAATTTTTTATGGCATATGAAGATTAAAGGTGGTACTGTAGCCTACACTTCTTGCTAAATAAAATTCTTTCAAATCGGTTGCTTTAGATTTAAGAATGATTGCTTTATTTAATGTCTATATATTTAATTCAAGCATTACTAATTCTTTTGGGTCAGATATTAGCACTGAAGCACACCGAGGAAAATTTAATGCAGTTGACTAATACATTTCCATCTCCTAAATAAAAAATCTTCTCTTTTTAATCCATATTGAACTGAGTTATAAGTCGGTTCTAAGTATGCTGGTCAATCTGAAGTTTCGTCATATCTCAGGCTTCTCTAAATTTGTTCATTTTTCTAGGTGAATATCAAATGGTTTCTATGTAGTAACTATTCCTTGCAGAATAGAAATTTTGTTCTCAAATCAATTTTACCATTCCCCCTCAGTGAAAAATTTCCCCAGTAAGTAATTTAAATCTCCCCTATTTCAACTTAAAGATATTCTTTGGCCTATTACTATTAGATGGTGTAAAAAGTTGGTACCCCTCCTGCTTATAAACTCCCTTTCAGGTACTGGCAGTCTGCAGTGAGGTCTCCCTGGAGCCATCTCTTCTCCAAGCTAAACAAGCTCAGCTCCCTTAACCTTTCTGCATAAGAGAGGTGCTCCAGTTGTTTGACCATCTTCATGGGCCTCCTCTGGACCCGCGCTAACAGCTCCACATCCTTCTTGTGCTGGGGGGCCCCGACCTGGACTCTGCACTCCAGAAGAGGCCGTAGAAGCACAGAGTAGAGGCGGACAATCACCTCCCTTACCCTGCTGGCCACCCCTCTTTTGCTGCAGCCCAGGATGTAGCTCTGCCTTCTGCACTGCAAGCGCATGCTGCTGGCTCATGTCCAGCTTTTCTTTCCACCAGGACTTCCAAGTCCTCTGCAGGGCTGCTCCCAATGAGTTTTGCTCCCAGTCTGTACTTGTATCTGGGATTGCCCTGACCCNGACCTGGACTCTGCACTCCAGAAGAGGCCGTAGAAGCACAGAGTAGAGGCGGACAATCACCTCCCTTACCCTGCTGGCCACCCCTCTTTTGCTGCAGCCCAGGATGTAGCTCTGCCTTCTGCACTGCAAGCGCATGCTGCTGGCTCATGTCCAGCTTTTCTTTCCACCAGGACTTCCAAGTCCTCTGCAGGGCTGCTCCCAATGAGTTTTGCTCCCAGTCTGTACTTGTATCTGGGATTGCCCTGACCCAAGTGCAACATACTTTTCTCTTGGCTTCGTTGAACCTCATTAAGTTCTTGTGGGCTCATTTTTCAAGCCTGTCTGGGTCCTCCTTCAAATCTGTTTTTCTCCAATTTAGAGATGAGGATGTGGTGTGGGGCCATGTCAAAGGCCTTACACAAGTCCAGGCAGATGACATTAGTTGCCTTTCCTTTGTCCACCATCACTCCATCACAGAAGGCCTTTAGGTTGGTCAGGCATGGTCTGCCCTGGGTGAAGCTGTGCTGGCTGTTTCAGATCTCCTCGTCTCCTTAACATCTCTTCCAGGAGATGATCATAGAAGTTTGGATTGAGTTGGAAGGGTCCTTGAGGATCAGCTAGTTCCAAAGTAATGTTCTTATACTACAGGAATCACAT
>WBMW01001961.1:76113-125906 GCA_013396635.1 Penelope pileata
CCTTTTTTTTTTTGAGATATTCTGCTGATTTCTTGCTTTAAATCTTGTTAACTGTTAATAGATTGTGCATTTTAAGTGTCATCCACTGTAGACACTTTGATCTATACTGTGCAGAAATATAGCTAGGGAGCAGTATGACTTGCACATACAAATGGTTATTGCTCTGGAGGAGGTATTATACAGACTCAACATCCTCATTAATTTTATTGATGTTGTTGGAGCCTATGTATGGATTTTACTTTGAAGTAACACACAAAATACACCTGAAGTGTTAGAGTCTCTATTTTTTTGGAATGTTTGAGAGTTTTGCAAATATTTGAAATAACATGAAACTTGTATTTACTAGGTATCATTGAAGTAACATTCTCAAAAATGTTTTAGGAATCATTTAATGCCTAAATTTATGAACTACTTTTTGGAATGTAAAATTATCATTACTTCTCACATGGAGAAATGCCTTTCTGAAGAGGAAAAAATATACCCATCAGAATCTCTCTGTCTGCATATTCTGCAATGCATAATGATCAGTGCTGATAAGATTAACTTGTCTTCCCTAAATGTGTAAATATACTTCTGGCAAATCTAATTTTTGGTTCTTAGGATGATATAGGACGTTAAAAGATGTTCTCAAAATTGCATGAAAACATGTCACGAAAGGATATCCTGACAAGAATCTGTTTTAACTACGTGAGGTCACACACTGCATTTTAGAAGACTGGAATCAGCTATACCAGCTATGTATCCTCCATTCCTTTTATTTTTACCCAAAGTAAAAATTACCCAAAGTTGAAAACTCCAACCTGTGTTAGAATGTTGTAACTAACAAAAATGACAAATGTGTGTTTTATTACAGAACATTGTGTATTGTACTACAGAGTGTTACATGCAAGTGCATTAACAAAATGTGTGCCTCACTTATCATAAACGTGTGACACTGACGTATAATATGTCTCATTTGGAAAAGAACCAGATGCTACACACTGGAAATCATACAGTGATACGCTATCTTGTAACCTATACATTGGCTTCACATGCATTTAAATCTATAAGAACATAAATATCATAAATAGTATCAAATGATGACTAGAAGCAGTTTATTCATACTTTATTTTACAATTTATCACTAAATATATTTACAGGACACAGAGTTTGTTTAGTGCAATACATAGTAATGTTGCATAAGTACAAACTGTTGAACTTCTCTAAAAATGAAAACACCAAAACAACCCCAAACCAAGAACAACAAAAAAGCCAAAACTAAAAGCTCTCCAAAACAAAAGAGATAAAGCACTTAACTGATGTTACAGCTAAGTATGGAAAGCAACCTTAACAACTGAGTGAAAATGCTAACAGCATTGTTACTTCTCAGAAACAATTTCCAGAAACAAACCACAAACCAGCTTTATGTATTCCAAACTATTAACCCTTCTACAGTACCATATCATTTAAAAATGGTTTTTGAATGCGCATATACTGCGCTGTTTGACAGTCTTTTTCTACAGCTACTTACCCTTTTAATAGAAATATGATATTACCTTGGCAGTTTTGAAGAACAAAGTTATTTCAAGATATATCAAACATCAGTAACAAACTCTAATAAGCACAGCTTCTTGAGATCTTGCTTAAACAGCATTTCTTCACAGTGATATTTATGAAAGGTTGGAAAAAGATTAGCATAAAATATTTCCATCCTTTTTCAGTTTTTATGCAAAAATCATTACTTTATATTGATAATTATAAAATTACAAACACTTATATAAGTAACTGCATCTGTAGTAATGGTAGAAAAAGTTATCAGTAAGATACCTAAAATGAGGCTAGCATAAAATGATGGTTTGAAGAAAATTAGCTACATCTTTTTTTTAAATAATAGAACATCCTTTTTCAAAATAATAGGATGGGACGTAATTTAGAATAAGCAACACAGTGGTTTAAGAGAGACAACTTATTAATCAATTCAAAAAGCTATTTATTTATAAATGTTAAAAAATAACGGGATTGGGATGAGGCAAACGCAACATTTTAAAAGATAAAGTGTATAATTTACTCTTAATCTTAGTTTTGGCACTTCATTGGAACAATAACTTGAACAAAGACCAAAATATGTAGAAAAGATAGACAGCTCCTTGACATACCTTGCAAATATTGTACGTAAGTACTGGCAAACACTGAAAACAGAGTTAAACATTCCCACAAATTTGCACATGCATGCACTATTCACACAACAGCATTGAATCTATGTTCTTACAGTGATAGTCTTGCATTACTTGAGTAACTTAGGCCGTTTCTTCAGCAGATCTTGTTTCTGATTTAAGTCTCACAAATTCTTTAGCAACTTCGTCATTGGTCCTCTGAGAAAGTATTCTAAGAATCGTCAACCCAGTCTCATCTACAAAGATGTTTCTCAGCAAGGGGTACCAAGATGCACAGCTACCTTTCTCTGCTATGTTTTGCAGCTGAATCACTGTCATTCCTATAACACGATCTTCCCTAGCAAAGCAGTAATCTTTCACTGAGAGATGAAGTTCATAGGCTCCTGGTTTATCTTCGTTACTCAAAACACTGCAGGAATTAAAATTATGAATTTAGAACAAGGAATTCAGTACACTTCTCCTAAGAACTGAACATGCTTTAGAAATCTTGTCAAAATTAAAATGATGGTGGTACTTTTTTTTGTAGTTCTTTCTTTTTTTTTTTTTNTTTTTTTTTTTTTTTTTTTTTTTTTTACAATAGATTAGCACTTAGTTTTAAACTTTCTACACGTTAACCTTTCACATGCTACAGATATGCAGTCCCTCTTCCTGCTAACCTGAACAGAAATGGAAGGAATTCTCTGGCTCCGTCAGTACCTCAACCTGTGCTGCCTTTCTCCAGAGAGTACCTGAAGTGTTCAACTATTTCCACAGCTATCATAGCCTCATCATACAGTCAGCTACAAAAATATGCTGATTTATGCTGGCATCATTAAAAAATAGATGGCTTTTTGTTTAGATGTTGCATTCTTCATATGTAGGAACAAAAACTTAAAGATTTTGCTATTTTTTTTCCAGCTTAGTAATCATGAAATGTGCAAGCATGTAGAAGAAGTTTATCTCTATTTTTTAGCTAAACTTTTGTTTCTTTTGGCTCTACCAGGTCTAAATTAGCTGGAGGATGTACAGTACTGTTTGCTCAAAGTTCTGTACCTGGTGCCTATGAATATTGATTTCTAATGTAACACAAATTAGATGTTGCATTGAGAAATTAATAGGAAATATTTACTGTGATGTCAGTTTATTTAAATAACTGTCATCACAACTGTTTTATTTACTAGTCTCATACTTTGTTTTTACTTACTGCTAGTGTGGTAGATACTAACAGTTTCTAGATAGGGGAAAAAAAAGAACTTTTAAACATTGCTATTTTTTTAGAACGCTGTTTTAGCATCTTTCATCCAATAGATCCAAGATGTTTTAAAATCTTTCATTAAGCTTAAAAAAAAAAAAACAACAAAAAAACCCCACAAAACCCCAACCAAACAAGAAGCTCTGCAAGCTCATTTTTGAGACTAAAAATTATTCCCTTCCAAGACACACGGGGATCCTCTATGCCATTTTACAAACTGGTCTAGAAGCTATAAATAGCACACGCGAGATGGCAGATATCCCCATGAGCCTGGAGGCTAGTTATATTTAATTAGAATTGTACCTACTGACAGGCCAAACCAAACTGGGGAAAATGTTCCCAGTTATGCAATTTCTCCAGCGGGAATACTAACGTGGCCTGCTTATGTCTTATCCTGCCTGCAGTCAATATTCATTTTGCAGGTCACCGCAATCCCTTAAGGAGAGAAGAAGCTGTTATGCTCAGTGCCATAGATATGAAGGGGGCTTGTTTCCTAAAAATCACCAAGTATTTTATCTTATTTCTCCAGGTCCTTTATTCTGTGTTCTGGATCACGTGAATCTGTACAGGACAGGGTAGCACTCAGAAAGCAGATTTATAGTATAATTTTACTTAATGTAAATATAAAGGTATTTTTCATAGGCAATGTTAACCCTACTGAGATGCAGCCACTCAAATGGATTTTCAGTTTCAGTTTGTGATTTACATGAAAAGCGATATTTAAGCTTTAATTATAGGAGTGATCTGTGTGTTTCTATGCAAGCAATGCTGTTATGATCAAGCTTCAGGAAGAAGGAACAGCTCTGAAATAACATCCAGTTTGTCTAGAGATCATATTTCATAAATTGTTTTCTGACATGAGCTAATTGAATTTCACCTTTTTATTGAGTGTTACTTTTCTAATTTTTTATGAGGGATAACAATAGAGATGCTCAAAGCACAGCAATCGACTGCATTGTGAGCTTACTGAAGGCTAACAGTGGCAGGGTGCTGTTAAATTGCTGACTGATTCATAGATTAAATAACAACAGCTTGGGGGTATTTATTTGATACTTCCATCTTAATATTTCAGTGTCCAGTGACAGCAAGCTGCTTAACATGGAAGACATTTGAATACATCCTTTTCTACCCAAAGTGAAAAATTCACATTATTTGTGGAAGTTGCAAAGAAAGAAAAAGGGTCATGCTGCTGTAAGAAAGAAGCATAAACTTGGATCACCCACACTTTTTCTCCATAAATTACACTGTTTTCATACTTCTTACACGAAATCCTTATACAGACAGGTCCCAACAAAGATGAGCACGTAAAGGTGAATGTGTTTTTGTCTTTTAGAAGACGGCAGTATTCACAAGGATGAAAAAGCCTGTACATAATGATTTACTACTTAATTTAGTGTAATTTCATTTGGATTTTCGTAATTATTCCCATTTTACCTACTTTATTTTTAATCTCTTCTGTCCATGCAATTGTATATGAAAATCAACGTTTTAACTTCTGTGATTTTAGTAGCAACGAACAAGTAAAGGAGGCATCTGCTCCCTGTGCTTTTTGTAGGTTGCTACTTAAGTTTACAGTGTAATCTCAGTGTGCTTAATGTCATCTTTCTTAAAAAAATAAAAATAAAAAAATAAAAATTGTACGTGGAGGGGCACACAGTATGATTCCGGGTGATGCTTGGAAAATGAATTGGTTTCAGTTATGAAATGAGAGGATGATTGGGCAGGTTAAAGAGATGTGCTGTGAGAAATACTAGATTTAAAAAAACCCTCCAGTTTAGGAGAAAAGTTTCTTATTGCTTTGGGGATTAAATTAAGATCATATCATTAACAAACACATACACAGATCTTTAAATGTTTGGATATCTCAATAATTACAACGTCCAGCAGACAGAATTAATATGTCAGTCCAGATAACTACCTAGGCAAATGGTTTTTTAGGTACTTAAATACTTATTCCTGCATGTGGAAATGAATTACACATTTTAACCAGCTTTTAGAGGACTGAAATCTTAGTGGTTGTCATTCATCTTCATATAAAACAAAGATTTAAATTAATAAATAGTTTTGACGTGTCTGTTGTGTATTATGGATTGTGATACATATGCATATAAATAGCCTTACCCTTAGGGTTTTGTTTTGTTCTACAGGTTAAATTGCAAGAAATGCTGACAAAATTTGCATAAAATATGCAATTAACAAACAAAAAAAGACTTACAATTGGAAAGTCTCATTGTATTTTGGTGACCAGGTGTTGCTCTTTGTCTTGGTTCCATGTTTTCTTTTCTTGTCACTTAGGTTAGGACCTAAGACACAAACTTCCACAAACGGCCGGAACATAGCTGTTGTTTGCCAGTTTAGATTATTAATTGCTACAACTATAAAGAAATAAAAGAAATAAAATTCTATTAGAAGGGTTTCAATCCAGTATGACTTTGTGTATCTAGTGAAAGGTGACCTGAGAACTTTCCTTCCACATGAAGCTGTGCCAGGGGAGAGTCACGCTGGGTATCAGGAAAAGGTTCTTCCCCAGAAGGTGGCTGGGCGTGGAACAGGCTCCTCAGAGCAGTGGTCATGGCACCGAGCTGCTGGAGTTCAAGGAGTGTTTGCACAACACTCTCAGACACACAGGGTTTGAATTTTGGGTGGTTTTGTGTGGAGCCAGGAGTTGGATTTAACAGTCCTTGTGGGTCCCTTCCAGCTCAGGATGTTCTGTAATTCTGCCTGGCAAGCCTAGGATGATCTTTGCTTGCTCTCTAAGTAAAACCTCTGATTACTTCCAGTTACAGCAGCAGCAAATACAAATCTGTATTTTATGAATACTTTACACGAACAGCTGTTTTGTCTCCCACATTTGCTGTAATTCAAAAATCAACTTTTACTAATCTAAGTGATACTGGGTTTGATTTGGAATCCGTATCGTGCAGAACAAAGGCATTATATTTGTTAAAAAGGGAACGTTTCAAATCTCGGTGCAGTGATTTACCACCCACCTCTACTAGAGGTTTTTGAAAATTAAATTATATCCAAGTAATTCAGGAGTGTAAATTGGCACATTAGAATTTATAACTCCATAACTTTGTATAACAGATCTTGTCTACACTGGCGAGCATAGATGATACAGACCTGCACAACCTTAACTTCTGCTGTAAAGCAGGGAAGGACAATCCTAATCGCTTGAAGCACAATCATAGCTTCACAGGTACCATCATCCTTAACGTTTATTATTTTAGTATCCGCCTGTTTTACTTAGGACTTAATGCTTGGGGATTTTGGACTTTGTTGCTTTTCTTTTAAAATTAGCTTTTTGAAACTTACCTTTCACGGTAACTTTATGCTCACCAGTTCCAGGATGCGTAGAGACATCCACCTGTACAGATATCTCACCCACTGAATTGTTAGTGGTTTGACCTGAAAAAAGAATTAGTAGATTAGCACGCTTGGCTTCTCAATGTACCAAGAGAAACAGAAAGTGAAAGGTGAATGGTAGTTGTAAGAGATTTCTGGCATGTATTTCACGTTCAGATGAGAATCAGTTATTGATCGGTGATTTTGCCACAAAAGTGCCTACAACAGGTGCTAGTGTTAATACAAAGTGCCTAAGTAAAACAAGGAAAGCCTTTCTTTAGAAACCTTCCACTCTGGTTGCCATTACATGTAGGTGCATCCTGAAAAACAAAAGTTGGTGGTTTTGTCAAAAGTGATTTGTGCTGCAAATCTTCCTGCATCATTCAGAAAGCTATTTCTGGATTGCTATTGGTGAATCCTTTTGGTGTAATTACGTTCTGTACATTGGATGAATGTTTCAAGGTCAATCAAATACTCTTACCCCAAATGTAACTGCTTCAGAGAAGAAGCTTTTTTCCTGACACATCAAGGTGTAGAAATTCAGTGCTCAATTAACTTGTTCAGAATCCTAGAATGCTGTTCTGCACTTCCCTGTTTTCAAGTGAATTTTGCTCAGAATTGTCATGAATCAACTTTTTGAATCGTAGTGAA
Organism: Penelope pileata; assembly: GCA_013396635.1. Lineage (NCBI taxonomy): Eukaryota > Metazoa > Chordata > Aves > Galliformes > Cracidae > Penelope > Penelope pileata. Next base: position 83,494 of record WBMW01001961.1, read on the forward strand.
TTTTTGCTAAAATGCTCTTGACAATCTAGTGTCTTAATCTGGTTGTAGCTGCTACTACTGAATTGCAGGGTACCTGTACAAATTTTGCTGCTAAATGATTCCAGTATCAACAAGATAGTTTGGGCCTGTTATTTAGCTGACAGTCCAGTAAAATTGGCCTTAGTTTAGGAAGAGAAAGGAAATTCTCATTTGGTCGAGGTGATTTAAAGATGATTTTTTTTTTTTTCCCCGTTCTCTTGCAAACAGAGTATGTGTGATACTGATATGAATTTCTGCTTCTTGAAATAAATTTTATTTATTATTTTGAAAAATTGTTAGGAGCAAAAAGTGCATTGTCAAATATTTCTATTCAGAAAAACAAGACTTTTACAAGGCCTCATTTTTATTATACACGATGTGGTGTTTTTAGTGAAGCTACATTTAGCCCAACTTGCAGATGTGGGTGAAAACTGCCCACGTTTTCCCTTACATGTATTTGGATTCCTTAATTTGACTTAAATGAAGAAAATGCATTTTTACGCCTAAAATTCAGAAGGCAATCTATCAACACTAAATCCCCAGTACTCCTATATACATGTATTTGTGCATTGATCATACTTAGTGGCTTTCTGATGCTGAAAAGGAATTCAGAGAGAGTACAGACTGGAGGTTCCAGAATGTTAATCAGTGCTGTTATTTCATGCTGTGAAATTCCATGTTTTTATATTATTGCACACTGTACACATTGAAGTGTTAACAGGTTCCCATTTTGATGGTGGACTTTATGTACGATGTTTTTGATTCCACAGGTAGTCATCTTCTGCTGTGAAGTCTGTGTAGGACATTAATCTTTTGTTTTTCTGATTAAAAAGCTTTTGCTGCCAAGCTGGGCAGGAGAAGAGAACCATGAATGTGCAACATCTACTGAAGCATAGGAACAATGAACAGGTAGGATTAATTGAACCATAGAGTGGGGGAGTATGAGAAGTTATCAAGCTCTCTTGAACTTAAAATTAATAATAATCTACCTCTGACTGCGATGGAAGGTGAGTGAGGCTGATTCTGAGGATCACTGAAAATATCACTGAGTGTCAATTGCCTGATTTAGCCTTTAGCTTAAAAAACCAAAACCCTATTTGCAGAAATCAGGAATGTTTTGGAAGAAAACATTTAGCATTTTCATTAGGTGGGCTGTGTGGCAACCTATGGTGATAATAATGGAGGGTGCAGTGTTAACCTGTAGTAATGGCTCATTAGGTGCTACCGAGACAAAATCTATGAATTTAAGAGATAAGTCTTACTCTGTTTCTCAAACTTTTTTTTATAACTGTGCAATGTACTTCCTTGCAAACATCTCCTAACTGATCTTTTGTTTCCTTCTCTTAGTAGTCTATGATTCACAACAGTGCTCTAAGCAGTACAGCAAATATACAATGGGATTTGTCCTGTGTTTGCTATGGTTACAAAGAAATCTGTGTAAAATGTCATGCGATTTTATACTGAAAGCAGCTGACATAAAAATGACACTAAGGAAAATTCCTGCAGCAGGACATCTCAGCTAGTAGCGACAGCTTCTGATGGAGTCTAGAACACAAGCTTTGTTTCTTTCAGTTTAACAGCACATCCATCTTGCATTTGCTCTGTCTCTCTCACTGACCTGCTGAACAAGCTAAAGGTACAATTCTAGGACATTCAGGATTTGCTTATATCAGCTATTGTTGACATTCAGGAACTATGGTCCTTCATTTTAAAGTCTCAGATTTGTCTCTGCTGTTTTGCTTTCTTTCTTGCTACCAGTCCTTGTCGCAGCAGGAATTAGTGATTCTGATTGCACTATGGAAAGGTCCTTTTCTCCTATCACATTTAGCAAGTCAATTTAACTGACAAAAAATGACAAAAAATATGCAACCCTGTACTGCAGAGGATGATTTCCTTTAGTACTGTAATTTAACTCCTTAGAGACATCAGAAGTACAAATAATTCTTTTACGTTGGAAAACATTACGATTGCTTGTCTACTACTGTTCTAGCTATAAATTATGCTCTAGATTTGATTTGATTTGTTAATTTGTGTGAAGCAAAAGACAACATCCTCTCATTGGTTGGTTTTAAAGTGATTACCTACGCACATTCAGACTGCAGTCACCCCATTGCAACAAAGGACTGTAAAGTAAAAAAAAACACTTCCTCTAGGAAGATGGTTGCTCTTCCGCAGACAACTAATTCTACCACGTATTCCTTAGCAGGTACCTTTGGAAAGGCGTGAACTTGTGGACCCTGGTAAGGAGAAAACTCACAAAATACAAGCAGAAAAGTGAGCCATTTGTGTTTTCTGAAACTAAACCAGAAGCTCCCTATATTCTCGAGAACAATACTCGTCTCAAATAGAAGAGACCTCTCGTGAATCACTCTGTTGTTGTACTCACAAGTACAACATTTTTACAACACCTCTATGAAGGGGATTCTTCATCCTCTTTAAATCCCTTATCAGGAAAAATCCATCAAGTTTTTCATATTAGGAGGGCTTTGGAAAATAATGGCTAGGTTTATATGCAAAGAGTTGAGCCCAGCAATAATTAAATAGGACTTATAGAAAATGAGCTAGCATAAAATATACCTAAATGTCAGACAGTTCAGTGCTTGGAGTTTTTTTTTTTTTTTTTTTTTTTTTTAACTTGGATTTGTTGCACTTAAGATTTTTCTGAGCTGTTTACATTTTTCTACTGCTCTTCATCTGTCACTTCTTAATGCCTATAATTGTTTGTCTTGAAAAGAAAATTCTAACTCCATTGATTTTAAAGATGAAAAAAGAACTCTGGTATGGTTAATCCTCTATGTTTTTTGTTTTCACACAAATATACTTTGTCGCTGTTTCAGAGCAAAATTACTGAAAGTAGCTGTTTTATGTGATGACCAAGTTTGTAAGAGAAAAACTGAAATAAAAAAGGAGAAATGGGAGAACTCAGCCTGAGTTGAGCCAAAGAAACAGGTTGCATATCATAGTTGTTCTGAACAGTGATAGGTTACTCCAGAGAATGTTAATCTGTCTGGTGAATACTAATCTGATTTATGCTGTACTGATGGTAATTCTGTTTTGTGAAGACTAACAAGTTGTTTGCATGCTCTGTTCAGTGCCTGTGCAGGACAGTGGAGAGCGACATGTTGGGCTGTACAACGCATCCTGGAGGCTTTTTGTATAGCAGCTGTAACCATCACATCTGCAGTGAATGCTGGGAAAGCAATAACAGCAAGGACCTTTAAAAGCAAGTTATATAGTTGTGTCTTTAATCTGTACTTTCATCAGAGTGTCATAGGCTTATGAAAAAGGGAACAGTTTAGAACAAAGATGAGAAGGGGAAGAGAAAAATGAGGCCATTAAATAGGAAGACCAGCACCTCTGATGCTGTGTACTGTCCAGCTGCTCTGGAAGTTGGGGCATGGCAATTGGGAAGCTTTCATAAATTCTTTAGAAGTCAAAGATATATACATTGAGAGAACAGCTTGTTTTAGTGGTTACTAGGAGCAATGGTATGCAGCACGGACATCTCAGTAAGAATTGCAAAACACGTCTCAGAAGCCGAGCATGTTTGGACTGTTCACAGATTGTGATTCTGAATCTCATCTGCTGTGGTTTTGCTTGTCATGTGATTTGTTTTCTGGAAGCTGGAATTCTACACAGTATCCAAAAGAGATCAGCGTGTTTGAAGACAGAACTTTAATCTGTTTCTTGAAAGGCTTTTATGTTATCTGCGGTTATTACAACATAGCAATTTGCTGTGACAGGAAAGCACTCAGTGTCAGAACTTATTGAATATATAAGAATCTGTTGTCAGAAGTGTTGTAGTAGAATTTACTATATTTTTTCTTCATACGGTTATATTCCAGTTATTCATACATTCACGGTTTCTTACTTTTACTGAAGGGCTGAAACTATCCCTAGGCTGAGAAGGTAAACGTATTTTAAAGCAAAGTATTTTACTTTATGTAAAGGGAATACTTCACTAAAGAGAAAAGGAACCTGACATTTACTAAACACTTCTATGACCTTAAATGCTAATGCATTTTGTGCTGAAAGTAAGATGGGACTTGACAAAAACTTATTTTTCTCTTCTGTTCATCTAGAAATTTCATAGTCCTGTCATTTCATATTACAATGCTGGTGTTTGCTATTTCTCTTCTTCCAGTTGATATGGATCTATATTCAACTTTGGATTATTCACAGTATCGCTCTCTGCTCTCCTTGAGCATCCTAGCTCTCTGATTTCCCCATCTTGCATGCTGAATGAAAGGTGATTCTTTCTTACTGAGATTTTTCAGCCTTTCCCTTTATGTTATTTGATCAAGTCTTTCTCTGTATGTCGATACTGTCTCCTTCTTCTGTCTATAGATTTTATATTTGCATAGTTCTGGGGCTAGACGCTCTTTTAAAGACTTCCTGGAGTTTTGTGGCTTCTTGGCATGTTCCTCCTCTCATCCAAGTGCTCAAAGTTGTTTTTAGGACTTTGGCCTCAAAGCAGTCAAGATAATAAGCTAGGCTTTGAAATAATCTTCGTAGGTGGATTAAAAGTTGTTAAAATTATGGCAGCTCACATTCATTTATTTATTTAGTTTGCTCCGGCTTTCAAGACCTTCTCTACCTCTCCGAGAATTAGAAGTCTTGTTTGAAAGAAAAACACCTACCTACAAGCTAATCATCATGCATGACGTGTTTTTAGTGCCTGAGACAGAAAAGCTCACTAAGCACTGTGAGTCAGGCAATAAAAACAGCTGAACTGGCAACGTTGCTCTGTGGTAACCCGATGCGATCCCATTTGCCTAACTGTCCTGTTCAGCATAAATCTATTTAACTACCATCCCAAGATTTTCACCTTATTTTCTATATAAGACATAAGAATGAAAAAGTTGGACATATGTTGAAGCTTTCACAGAGCTCATTGCTCCAGAAATTACATAAGCTGTGAAACGAACATTTTAATTCAGACATACATATGGCACCTACTGATTAACAATGCCAATAAAGTACATAGACGTGGGTCGCTCTGAAAGTAATGCCTCCTGTTTATTACCATGGAAACTACAACAGACAGAGCACAATAACGCTCTTTTGACAGAGCAAATTCTCAGCTACAAAAAACACTTTTGATCAACACAGCCACCATCACTAGCTGTGCGTTTTTGCTAATCTTGAACAAGAACCTGCATGCTGCGCTTGTAAAAATCTGCACCAGAGGAGGTGCCCCACTGTTGGAACGCACCACCACCACCTCCCTGTGCTCACATCCACTGTTTGGTCTCCATTGACCTTCAGAAAGCGTCGATGGATGTCAACAGGGGCAACTCAATCCCACCCCTTTGCTCCATCTGCACTCCCATGTCAGACGCCATGGTGTCAGAGTGCCCCTCTGCTGCCATCTGTCACACGGCAACAACATGGAATGGGAGATGGGTGGGAAGGTTCAGCCTCTGCTGCCATCCCACCAACATCTGCCTCTGATGTCATGGGCCAACAGAATAAAATAGGAGGCATTGCTTTCAGAGCAGCCCTTGTATTTTCCCGGAGTTCTTCTGCTAATTTCTTAAATGACTCACTTAACTTGAATAGTCACTCTGTTCTTTTATTTTTCACAGAATCCTGAGGCTGTATAATTTAGAGGAAAAATCTGGAGTGTGTGTTTTAAGATTTTATGTAATGCAAAGGGTAAATTAAAGATGAAATTTTAAGCTCTGGATGTAGGAAGTTGAATAATTTCTTCTGTATATGTGTTAGAGAGGGGGAAGGCAACTGGTGAATGCTTTTTTTTCCCCAGTGTACCATGGAAGAAGATGACTTACTCCTAATGCAAGAAAGTGTGAGGCAGGTGAGAGAATGCTTATTATCCCTTTTTGCTCGTGCTGTCAGTGCACAAATGACAGAGGAGAAAGTCTCCGTCTTTGCTGCTGAAGGCAAGAGTAGGAAAAGCAGTGTTGTTTATGACTATTAGCCAATATTCCTATTAGTGAGCAGCAAGCATTAGCTAACCAGTTCTGACTAGCTGCTGGGATGACAGCTGCAGGAAAGGTAGAAGGCGTTTGTCTTAGCTGTCATTGCACAGTCCGGGAAAGGCTTTTTAGGTATCTGAAGGACATGCACGTTTTGCTGTTATGGCCGTGTTCAGGGCTGTATTTATCATCAAGTTTTAGACATAAATTTTTAATGTTAACCACGCTAACTGCAAAACATGCTTTGGTTGATTAAGTTGCTATACAAACTATTGCTGATTGTTTTCTCAGGGGGGAGAATTCTCAGAATGGAATTCAGTCACATGATGGCTGACTTTCAGCAACCATTCTTTAACCAGGCTTTCAAAGGATTGAGAGGATTTAGGTTTGCATTTGATTAGAAGACATAAATAATTTATCCTAAGGATTATTTTGTGTGAAGGTATTAAGGTTGACAGGAGACTCTGCTGCATTTGTATGTTTCCCAACTGTATGAAGCCATGCTATCAGAAACACTTTCCCATTTGGTGTTTTGTACTGTCACACAGTACTATATGAAGAATTCTGAGAGCTTGACATAAAAGCAGGTTGTTATGGGTTTAAGCAGTAGATACCCATTTGAGTGTCAGGGCGGAATCAGCAGATGAGGCATTCCCCTTTGTCTCTACCCAATATAGGCCATGCCCTTCAGCACGTGATGTGGGGGCTGGCAATTGCACAACCCCATGATGCCCCCTGCTTTGTCTGACCCCTTGCTTGTCTCAGTGGTAAGAAACCAGGGACAAGCCAGCTTTAATCTGAGAGGTCCACTTAGCAACATCTGGGTCCATCCAGATATATGCATACATTTTAACCAGTGCTACGCAGAGACAAGCACAGCCTCTCAACTTGAGGTTTTCATATGTGCTCAGTGGTCCACTGATAACATTAAGATATTCTTTTTTAAACTGATGACAAATAACTGATGACTTTATTATGCATTATTAGCAAAATGTTGAATACCGGTATTTTTTGTTTTCTTGAAGGCTTAAGAGAAACTGTAATGTATAAATTCTTTATTTAGTTAGGTACGCTATTATTTAAGGAGTAACTAGAGACATTTTCTGTCACAAAAGGCTCTCAAGTGAAGGTTTTGTAAAAACCTTACACCCTACCAGCAGTTCAGTGATTTAAACCTTTAAAATATTTATTTTCTTTCTCTAGTCTGAATGCATTTATTTTGCTATAAGTACATACTAGAATACTTCTGTTAGTTGTAACTCTGCCAGTTTCATTTTATGCATGTTTTCTGTTGTTGGTTGCTACCTATTCCTTGTGATGGCAGTCCTAAATTCTGCAGTTCTCCAACTATAATAAGCATTTGTAACAGACATTTCAGCAAAGTAATTTATGATATTAACTCTCCTTAGTACGCAATAACTAGTTTGACCTTTTAGTCTTGATTCAGTTTCTCTTTTCAAGGATATATATTTTTTTCCTTTAATGAAATAAAGTTTAATACATGATTGTGACCTCAGTCTGAAGCTACAGTGGATGAAGCAGGGATTATTTACTGACTTAAATTCTCTCTGAATTATAGGTTATGACAGAACTGGAAATGTTGCGTAGGACTTCAAGTTTATAATGGCATACAGGAGCACCTTTCAAAATATTGCAGTTAATAATGCAGCAGTTTTGCAAAGCAAAAGAAAAGAAACAAACTTGTCTTTTTCAACTTCTAAAAGCAGTTAATTTTTTTTTCTGTAGTCTGAGATGATATCTATCTGCTTGCTTACACTATATAAGTTTCTATTGTTTGCTGTTTTCTATGTTAACTACTAATTTAATATTTGTACCCAATTCTGTATATTTAAAGAAAATGGAGAGCTTCTGCAGAGGAACACAACTGGATTTTGGTTTGGTATTTGAAAATAATTTCTTTCCATTTTTGAGCAAGTAGTTTCCTTCCCGATGGTGGTGGCTTTACACGAGGAGTTATAGTTACTCATTCTAATTAGGTAAATACTTCCCACTCTATTTATAATCTTTTCTCATTTTTGGATGCTTCTTTCCCTTTCAGCTTTCAGTTGTCTAACATGAGAACAAAGAAAGGCAATACAAGTCAGCTGATGTGAAAGAATACCTTTTTCTGCAGCCATTTAAACACACAGGTAGGGAATGTAGTATGAGCTCTCTGTTGCTAGATGAGTATTGATTTTCTCCTTTAAAGACAAGCTGAAAAATATACTGTGGTCTTTCATGGTTTGCTATGTCGAAGACCTTTACAATAACACTAGCATTCTTTATTGAGGCTTATAAAACTAATATGTTGTATATGCGTAAAAATTTTGTTTTAATGGGTACTTCTGATATACACCCATTTTAGATGCAACAGTGGCATTTACTTTGGAGAAATTATTGGCAATAAATGGGAGCATATTCAGGACACCATAAGTAAGCGTCCTGAAAAAAGACACCACCACTAGTGGTGTCTTTTTACATAGTTTACTACAACTGTATTAATCCAAGTGTTATTAGGTTTGATGCTAAGCAAATGAAAACATTCACAACACAGGCTTTGGTTTACAAAAATAATACAGGTTTGAGACATCAGTTGCTAAACTAAACAACTATAGACCTGCTTTTAACCTCTCTATTCTTTCCATTTAGTAGCCTTAAAAGGTGAAGGTATAAGTTAATTCAACAAAAAGTTGACTATTGGGATGAAAATTTTCTCTCTTTTCATTTAGGAACTGATTGCAAGAAGCATCACCTGGATTGGTCCCTTCCAACCCAAGCCGTTCTATGATTCTATGGCCCGAACTTTGATTAACCGTAAGTCAAATACACCATAGAGTATCCAATAATCCAGTGGATATGGATGTAGTTCTACCTCAGTGTTTTGAGTCTGTTCTTTCTCTTATGGATTACAGAAATATATTAAATTGTATTTTGGCATTTATGGTTTTGTTAAGATTGTGAAACTGCTTGAATTTAACTCAAGTTTAGTTAAAATTAGCCTGTCTTCCCTGAACTGTAATTTGACCTCTTTTTGTCTAAAGCTGATGTTAGTTATCATCATCCATAAACACATCATGTACATCACGGCCTTTTTCAGAAAACGTCTTTGGGCTTTTCTTGATGATATTCTGCGCTGGCTTGCTGACTGCCATCTAGCTATTAGCAAACCATGGTGTGTTTTAGCCATACAGCACTGAACTCCCAAGTCCTGTGTCTGAGCAGGATTTTGTAGTGCAGGCTTGGCAGCGTACGGCGGTTTTAGAACTGATTGATGCTTGGCCCAAGTATAGTGTGCACATTTGATTGGTTGGTGGCAAAAGATGATGAAACAAATCCAGGTTGCAGTCCGAATTTATGAAGAAATGTTATACTGAAGCTGAATTTATAAGCATCAGGAGGAAAAAAACCTCAAGTTTACATTAAAAGGTAGGGGTGGTCAAAGGTGTTAAAATCCATAATAATTGGAACTTCAGCAGTATTTAATTTCCAAATGATCTGAAAGCATGTGGCAGATTTCGGACAGCAGCATAGATGATGTAGTCAGAGAAGAGAAACCTCTCTCTCCTCCTGTGCCAGGCAGAAAGACAGATGTTTCCTAAGATAGCATCTGACAGAATTTAAGATATGTCACTAGGCTAATCTTGATATCTTTATTGTCTAATAAATAAAGTTGATATAGAAAACATTTTTATCTTTCATTTTCATAGTGTGGTTCCAGATTTGTTTTCACAATGTTGAGTGAGGATTGAATTTATGATAATCATTACCATACTCCCATAAAATGGCAAATCTTTATAAGTTTAAAAAAAAAAGCCTGAAATCAGTTATTCAAAAAGTTACTGCTTGCTTGTGCTCAGCATCGTCACATTTATTCAAGCACTTGTCTGTTTGTTTGTGGTCTTGAGAGTCTGTAGAAGTGCTTTGGAAAGGAAAATCCATCCGATTAAGATTATGGCGCTTACTTAACTTCATTTGTCTAAACTTTATGATAATTTGATTTTAAAGAAAGGATTTGTAACAATGTAGTCTCCTGATGTATTTGGAGACAGCAATAAGGAAAGAGTGTATCTTTCAAGTACATGGTGTATTGAAAACATCAGGTGAGAAACTGAATATCCTTCAGTAGTTATTTTGAAAATTAGGAAAGTTTTTATTAGTATTGCCCATGCCTATTTCTTTGTTTCTAAGAAACTCTTTAGGAGTGTGTAGGCACCAAGTGTTTGCATCAAAACTCTAGATCAAGCAATCATCCTGGTTTAGAAATGGTGCACAAACATCATGTTCTCTGATATGTTTAATTATTCCTACTGAATTTAACCCTGCATATACATGAATATAGGTAGTATCGGCACCACAGAATACAAATTTTACATAAGTTTTATCTTTTCTAGGGGAAAAAGGTAATTTCTACTTCTCACACTGGTGGAACAAATTTTTACCCTTACAATCATGCAGCTTCATCATGGCAAATGCGGGGAAAAAAAAAGACATCATCTTCAGCTGTGCTTAAAGGTAAGCCTGATTTTTGTCTACTTCTAGTTTAGTGACATTTCATAGTGAACATTGAGTGGGCACAACATAGTGAGCAATGCATAAATTATTGTCTGGTTGTATATGGTATTTTGAAAATGATTTATTTGCACATTAAGATCACACATAAAAGCATTTGTGGATTTTTAAGAAGACATTTTTTTCAAATAGCCATGTTCACATGGCACTTGTGCCTTCCTAATATGAGGAATATATAGATTGGAAGAAATATAAGGAATATATATTTTGGTAGAGGATGTTGGTGGTATGGCAGTAGAGGCTGAACCTTCCCATCACTATTCCATTCCATGTTGTTGCTGTGTGACAGATGGCAGCAGAGGGGCACTCTGACACGGGAGTGTGGATGAAGCAAAAGAGTGGAATTGAATTCTTCTGTGTGGAAAAAACTGTACCTATTGACATTCATTGGTGCTTGCTGAACACTGATGGAGACCAAACAGTGGCTGTGAGCACAGGGAGGCAGTGGTGGTGCATTTCAGCAGTGGTGACAGTGCGGCACCTCCGCTGGTGCAGATTTTGACCAATGTGGTGTGCAGGCTCTTATTCATTGCTGGTGAAAACGCGCAGCTAGTGGTGGTGACTGTGTTGAAGAAGAGTGTTTTGTAGCTGAGAATGTGATCCGTCAAATAGTGTTATTGTGCTCTTTGTAGCTGTTGTTGTTTCCGTGGTAATAAATAAGAGGCATTACTTTCAGAGCGACCTACATATTTTTGTTTTGTAGTTGGTGGCTGACCAGTGAGCATGTTTGTATATGTTGAAACAGAGCTGTAAGTGAACAGAGAAAAAGACAGCTGCTAAATGAGTTAGGAATGGTGCTGGAGCTCCTCCTGGCTGGTTCAGCAAGGCTTTTGTATAGTGATGTGACAGTTGAGTTCTTCTTTGTAATCAATTGGTTTCCAGCTGCCAAAAGATTGGGTGGCAAACAGTAGGACCCAACAATAAGAAATGCTTCAGAAAAGGATCACAGATTGGACTGTGCGTGTTACTGGATAGTCCAATCAAGCTAGATCTAGTTAAAACACATCCCTTGCAATGTGCTAATTATATGTAAAAGGTAGACTAATGTTATTCCAATGAATAGATGGTAGAATATTTCTCTGACCACAGATACGTGCACGTAATTGCAGGAAAACTGAGTATCTACTGCTGCATGAAAATTTTGATGAATCAGTTGTACTTTTTATCTCTAGTATGTTAAGTTTATATACAACTTAGGATTCTTTTTCAGAATCTTAATTAATATTTGCATTAAACTTCAGGTTAATGTAACTTTCAAGTAGTCACTTCAGACCAAAAGAACGTGCCAGCATATGTAGACACAGGTTCTTCCGTCAGCAGAAGTCCTGGAAGACAAGTCTCAAAAAACAGTTACGCATTTCTTACTGTGATATGAATGGATGGCTTGTAAAGTCCTGATCAAGATTTTTGCAGAATTAGAAGCATGGAAGTTAAAATAAGGTAAAAATAAGCTTCATAAGCTAACAACTAGTAATGAATTAAAGGAGAAGAAATTTCAGAATAATGAAACTTTTATCTACAGTCATTGTTACTTTATTTTTTCCTACTGCTTCCAGTTTGTCTATAACTGTTTTTATTGATTATGGATTGGTTACATGCACAAATATGAGGGTAGGTATGAATCTAATTATACTTCAGAGAAAGTTTTGGATTTACACAAGGGCTGACTTTAACTGCGTGATAATGATATAGCTACAGTGCTGAGACTGGAAGTTACAACAGATAAGTTTTTTAGTTTTTTTAAATGAGACGTTAAAGGATGATGAAAAGCTTTGAGTCACTTTTCCTAAACTCTCATTCCCAGTGGCTACACCTCTGATAACACTGGTGTGCAAATACAGGCATGCTAATGTGTGCACAGAAATGAACACAGACCTCAGGCTGAAATCATGATGAAAATCAGAAAATTTGGGTTTGCCATTCAAGTATAATAAAGTATCTCTGCTTACGGCTATAATCTGGATCATTTTCTCTCTTGATGTTAACAATGAGAATGTGCAAGAGAAAAAGCAAAATGTACTAGTAATTAATAATTTACAGCCTAAATCTATATTGTTAATCATTTCTGAAAGGGGGAAAAAGGTCTATTCCTTATATATTAGAGTTTTACAGCTATTTTCTCATATGTAAATTATTAACAAGGCTCCTCAGTCTAATATGGAAGTTGTCCAGGAGCTCATTCTTTGTAATTAATCTTTGAGGCCAGCTGCAAAGCATTTCATGCTTTTTATAATGTGACTAACATATTGTCACCTATTTCAGAGGTAAAAGAAATTGATTTCCAGCTTAACTGTCCAGTTAAAACTTTTGTGATTCTCATGAGTTAGGAGCAGGGTAATTATATCTAGATCATCAAAATGTATTATCTGTCAATGATACTGAATCGCAGACAGGCCATTTTAAAAAATGTCCATTCCTAGATTTTTTTTGAATGCATACTTTACTATTACGCAAAAACAGTTCCTAGAATGAAGAAACTGCTCAGTTTGGAATATAATGCACATTATCCAGAGAAAACCAGTTCCTGTATGTACTGCAGAAGTATGAAAAGAGTATCCTAGGTCAAAAAAAAAAAAAAGGTAAGAATAGCTTCTTCATGAACAACAACGACAAAAAGGAGGAATCTTTGCCGAAAAGAATAACTGTAAGCACTTGCCCTTTTATTGAAATTTAAGTCCCCTTCTCAAATACACCATTAATGAATGGGATGTCTATGTTATAGATGAAGAGGACTTGTTATTTCATATTTTTAGGGTGCACGACACCATATTTCTAGAGCAGAAAAAAAAGACGTGTTGGTGATGTTCAGATGCAAATTGCACTCGATATGGCACTCTTGCATGTTCTCTGTCTTGGTTTGCTTTTGGGAAAGTGCCAAAGTTTTGAGTTTTGATAAGTAGGCAAAGAAAATGATGTGATGTTTTCAGCAGGTTGGTTTTAAGTCTTTATTCTGAAATGTGTGCACACAAAATTAGACAGAGCACAATGCTGCATTTCAGCCCACTAAAACCTTCCATTCCTTTTGAAGTCACAGATGATCTGCTAGTAGGAGAAGCAAGGGTTCTGTAATACAAAATCACTGTAGTACATTAAGGCCATATTACTTGTAATTTCTTGTTCTTAATCCCACAGGGAAACCTCAAGGGATGTGTCTTGCTTTTTGCAATTATCTGTGGTTTAGTAATTAATAGCCACCAGCTCTGCAAGTATCAAAGCTACCGAAATACTCTGTAATTGCAGAAACAGAACAAATTCAACGTTCTCTCTGGTATGTCCTATGCAACCCCACTTGTGTGTGGCGTGCTTCTATAAATAACCCTGATGTTCAGTGGTCATGTAGACCTATGGGACATACTGTTAATGTAAAGTGACAGTCTGGTAAATGTACTGACCTCTGATAAGGTCCACTGATTGACAACCATGATTGGTATGGGATAACATCACATGGGCAGATTTGTGACAGTAAATTCTAGACTACTGGTGTTTGGAGACTATGATAGACAACCAGTCATTTTAAACATTTAAAACCTGATAGACTTGCATCTCTATTATAGATCACTTACTTTGAGACGTCTGAGTGTCGATAAATTTCTTTATCAGGGCATCGGTAGTTTGTGTGTAAAGGCTAAGAGCGTATCTCAGAGAGTGTAGGTCTGGGCTCTTTTCCAGGAAGTTCTTTTTCAGCCCACTTCCTCCAGCGTGGAAGTATTGCTAAAAAGAAAGCAGGGAAAAAACAGGGAATTCAGAAAGGCAGATTATCTGTCAGAGGCCTCCAGTGCAATTAATTAGACTGATGATTTTAACAGCTGAGATAACTATCAGCATCTCTACTATGGAGCATCTTTCCATAGGTTCTTTTAGGGTGCGGAGAGTGGAATTGGTCTTAATTTCTTTCTATCTAAAAAAAATCTCTAATAGCAAGGTGTGGTTTACAGCACAAGTAAGGAATAGATCCTTTCTGAAGGAAAGGTTGGAGTTTGTTGCAGTTTTGAAAGAGAAGATTCTAGAGTATGAAGTTTTGGATTATCATTGCATTGTAACTGTCTGTGCCTGAAATTGTTTCTGCTTTGGGAAATTATTAGAAATTCCATGGAAGTCTCCATGGTGGTTATCTTGTTTGATCCTAGTTTTGACAGCATTTCTGTGGCTACTGGTTATTAAGAGGAGAAATGTACCCAAAGGAGCAAAACAAAGGATTTGAAGTCATCAGGCTGAATCTGCTCAAGTTTTTCTGTGCTGAATTGGATTGGGCCTAACCTAAATCTTGAAGACTTGAGTCTTCATATTTTTGCTGTTGCCTATAATTAAATGGCAAACTTTACGTGTAAACAGCCATGTCATTATTCTGTGGAGTCAAATATAGAAAAACAATGACTTGTCAGGTTTATACTTTTATATCTAATATCCACATCTTTGGAGATGTAAACCTGAAACTAGTTCACCTGCTACTCATGTTCCAGTCTGAGGGATTTCAAGGCTCACAGGTGCCAAAACAGTCTGGGATCTTGAAAGTCATACTGACAAATGAAACGCGACGACACAAGTACATAATGTCAAGGATGTGGAAATCAATGCTGCAGCCGCTGGAGTATCAGCCAAAGCTTGACAAATGTAAGTCACATTGAATTTTCTCTTTGTAAATTTCCTACAAGTTCACAGTTCTTTCAAAAAAAAAAAAAAAGGAAACTAGAATGATATTATCAATGAAAATTGTCTCTAGCTTCAGATAATGAGATAGGAGAGAGAACTCAATTTTAATAATTGATAATCGAGGCCAGAAAGCCACTTTCCCTTACAGTAAATCTATTTGCTAAGGTTCTTTTTAAAACATACGAAGAATGGTAATATGCTATGTTTAAGATAAAAGACTCTGCCTTTATTTTACTCTCTCCCAAGCGTTAATACAAACATAATCTATTATATTACAATTGTAAGTTGCTCAGTAAATTAATTTTTAGTAATAAAAATTTGAGTCATGAAAGCAAAACCAGAAAAGACTGCAAGCACAGAGATAGTCCTCCCTGCAAATCCCTCCCTTGCAAACATCGGTTATGTAATTTTTGAACAGACACCATATGTCATTTTTACCATTCTTGTGTTATTATTTAGACAGTCCTTATTGACATGTAAGCTATATTTACTAAATATTACCAAAAAAGTGTATGGTTTGATCCTTAAACTTAGAAACTAGATTCCTAAAGCAACACAGTGGTCTTTTTTCTTGAGTTAACTCACAAAGTTTGTCTTTGTTCTCTGGTAGTGTAAGACTAATTTCTGCATGACTAAGGCTATTTGCTTACTACTTTAGAAAAAATGATTTTGCCATACAGTGTAACATGGTACAAGAGGCAGGCTATAATGCTAAGACATTGCTTTACAATACGTTGTTCAGAACACATTATTTTGCTTGGTTTATTAGTGTAGCTCACAGGAATACCAAATAGAGATTTTTCCCTATTTCTAACCTTCCTCTTCCAATTCTAGACTTTTATTTAGTAAGACAATTAATAACTCTTGATTACTCTTAAGAGTTTAAGTACTGGAAATCCAATTAAGGTTACAATGCTTTGAAAATGCAATAGATTCACATATTAAACTAAGGAGTCTACAGGGCTTAACGTGGGAGGACACAATACTTCAGCATTTATCCATTTCTGTTTCCACAACGGCCATAATTCCCAATTATTATGGGAAAGAAGTGAAACCAAATATGAAAGATGGCAATTGGGATTCCTGTTTGCTACTACTTGGCTTTTTGAGAGACTATTTTGTTACACTAGACTTTATCGTGAATATGTCATCTTTGTATGTTCAAATTTAAGTAACTGCCTGCTTATCTTACTGATGTGCCAATCAATCCAATTACTTAGGAAGGACAGTAAATCAGGTGGTGAAGTCAAAACTGGGAAAAACTGATAAATTCAAATGGACATTGATTTCAAATGCACAGTAATGCATGGTAGGAAAAGCCTTCTTTTCCAGTGTGCTATTAAAAACATGTCACATGTTTGCAGGAGAATGCAGCTAAGGATAACTCCTCTTTTCAGGCTTAACTTCTCTGTGGCAGAAGGAGAGGCTATGCTGCAACACAAGGATTTGGCCTGACTGCTTCAGCTGCAATAACTCTAAACCATAAAGAAACACAAAAATCAGATTTTGGCTATCCATTCCTTTAGTGGATGTTGTACATATTCTGTCTGCAAGTGGCTGAATAATTTTTATAGGTTTGGCTGCAAGCAGACTATTAGACATTTGCTTTCAAGTCACTATGAAGAGCTGAGGATCAAATGGTTCTTGCTATATTAAAGTGATCTTTATAGTTCGAAGGGACCATTCAATATCAGAATCTACAGTTTATGTAATTATGTACTTGGTCATTGCAACAGGGAACAGAAAAACATGTAAAGCTGTACCTTAATAGTAGCTAGTGCCACTTCCATTATTGCACACTGCCTCAGGGTCAGGCTTCTGGCATCCTCTCGGATCACGTGGTCCTGCAAAACGAGCGGAGAACATAGTTGATTATGAAAGAGAGACAGCATCAGGGCCTGTCTAACCTTGGAACAACAAATAAAACTGCCAAATGTTCCCTAAACTCCTGTGTTTAACAGGGATTAATTCAATTCCAGCATTCTTTTAGAACAAATCATAACCTAAAGCAATTGTGTTGTTTCTTGAAAACGTAGATTGTAGGGAAAAAAGAACCAATGCTTAATACTCAGCACCCGTGTCACTTTAATTACTGGAATATATTTCTCTGTTATGTAGGACAGCTGAATAGATAAATTTTAAGTTAAAAAAAAATACATTGGATGATACTGAAAGATTTCATTTTATTAATGAACCCCAAAGTTTAACTGTTAATGCTCCACGTTAATAATAATAGGTAAAAAAGGGTTATGGGTTATATTAGAATGTAAGTTAAACAGCATCATAGGTTACTGTATTCCTGTGAACCTTATCTAAAATAAGCATCCTACTTTAGCTACATTTTAACTCCACTAGCAAAAGGAGTCATTATTTGTAGAAACATAATTTTCTGTATTTTTTTTTTCAATTCTGAAATGAAATTGGCAATAAACAACTGACATGAGTATCAGTCATCTAAACTCTGCTTGAAGTAATATTATGGACTTCAGTACTGTGGGGCTAATGAGTTTATTGCAGAGGTACATGCCATGTTTCAATACATATTTTCAGTTAGACGAAGAACAAATTTATTAGTACTTCTATCTTATTTCTTTTTTCAGAACGGGTTCCAGAAGGGGACAGAAACCTCATAATTTATTATTTTGTGATATTTAATGCTTGTAAGGCCTTGTTATCTTCTTGACCCAGCTAGTGATCACTTGATCAGAAAAGCATGATGTCTTTTATTCTTAATTTGCTTGGATGAGACTGTAAAACCATTACTTGCCTATAAAGAGCTACTGCCATGTTCAAGCTTATTACAGTAAATAAGATTAAGAGGTTTGGCACAGTCACTAATATTTCATCTCTTTTTTCTGTTAGAGCAAGCCATTCACTGATTCATTTGGCTACTTTACCTTGAGTTTTGAGAGTTGTCCAAGATCTTTGGCTGCACTGAATATCATCTGGGGCCCCTGTAATCACATTGAAAATTCAGGAGCCGGAATCAATACGGTGTAGTTGCTTTGTATGTCAAGATGATCTTACTTTCTGCTTGGACATTAGCCAAAATGACTGCTTTGCAAAGCTAAATGAAAATTTAAATTACACATGAAACATGTTTATATTTTGGTTGATAAATGAAGTAGTTGAATGCCTGCAGCATGATTCTCTCCAGCATCCTATATTTGATACAAATATTGTCTATTCTGATGGCAGAGGTTTCTTGTTTTCCTGTCTGCTCTCTAGTTTTGTGTAATATTTTTAAGCTAAGGCTGGGATTGTTCATACGCAGTTTGCTGATGTCAGCCATAATCATGGCTCTCGGGTGCTGTGCTAATGTAAATAATCACAATTGGAAATGAACAGCCTGAAGAACCTGCAAAATCTTAACTCATTGCCCAGAGTGAAATCATTAGTTGTGTAACACACTGGATAATGGTCTAGAACTAAGCCAAAGCTGTATTTTTCTAAAGGTACTGTAGTATTACGAATTTAAGCCAGTATTTTCACAATAGCCAAATCCCAGCACGATACCAAAAGCCAATGCTTAAATCTTTGTGTTAAACAAACAGAATCCTACTATTCCATGCTCACATTTTTATCACAAGTACTCCAAGAAATATAATAATTACTTGTGCAGTTACTTGTCAGCTCAGAAAGATATAGCTCTGGATTTCAGGAGAAAAAAATCAATCTAAATTAAACAGTGTATTATAAAACATTTTTTCATTAATTTTTCTCTTCCAAGAGGTTTCTGTTTCCAGATCTTATTTTGCTTCTTTATGGCTCTATTGCAAAAGATGCAATATAGAACTACAAACGTAGAACTGCATCTCAAATTTTCATTGTTTACTAGCGGAGAGAACAGTAAGATGAATGAGACAATTAAAAAATAAACTTTACTTTCTGAATGCCTGTGCCTTTCACCCTGTGAGACAAAGTAATATTCAAGGCTGCAAAAGGGAAACCTCTTTTACAGTATCCTACTTTTCATTGATTTTGTTTAATTGTGTATTCAGTAGTAAGTAAGAAGTAACAAAATAAATGCAACACTTTTCACCGTGCCTGCTGACTGGGATCCTCTGTATGGAGGCTGCCATTAGTAAAGCCCAACATACATGTGATACTGCAAGCACTCTGAAAGCTGAATCCAGTAATTTTTGCACCTATTTATCATGTTCCTTAATTGTTATGGATTTAAGTTAGTGTAGTTTCTACTATACAAATGCTGAGTAAAGCTTGGAAAAAAATATTGCAGACAATTTCTGATCACAGGCTCGTGTTTTGTAAATGTGTGGAGAAGCAGGGTCATCTCAGTTTTGTGAAGAACTGGGACAATGTATTTGTGGAAATCTCAGCTGTCACAACTTAAAATGATCTTAAAGATTCTCAAATGATAGGCACAGTTGCTGCCTTTGGTATGCTCTGCTTCTTCACTACCCTTTCTGTGTTCTGCATGAAATGTAGGAGTTCTGCCCTCCAGATGTCCACCCAAAGCTTAATGAGCTATCAGCTTGCTAAACAAGCTTTTTTGAAATGGGCAATAACCAGTGTCACAATTTATTGCTTGGTGTGATTCTGAGCATCAGTACAGACAACAGAGGTGCTTGCAGATTCAGGAAGACGAACAGAAATGTGTATTCAGCTGGCAGTGAAAGGTTATTTTCACTGTAGTTTAAGGACAAATAATTATTTTTTAAATAGAGGTCAGTGTTCAAGCTGTTGGGGGGAAACGTTTCCAAAAATATCGTTTTATAATCCTAACTAAGTGACACATGTTGTGCTATTATCCAAGTGGGCTTACTAAGCCTTAGATTGGTAATTCTGTATTCTTGGCAACCAACTGAAAAGAGCAGCAAAAAAATCCCTCAACTCTGAACTGCACAATTCTATGATTCCTTGTGTAACAACTGATCCTGCATAAAGCAAATAAATGATCCAAACTCCCGTTTGAAAACGTAGTTACGACATTTAAGCACTACTTACACATTTTCAGATAAATTTTGCATCAAAATGTCAAAAAAGCAAATTAAAAATCTCTAAAATGTAAAATTGACAGTTACTGAAAGACAGGTTGTTTATACTTACGCATAATAAACAACAACACTATAATAAGAGTGAACAAATTCAGCAAATGGAGGCCTGACTGTGGTGGTGGAAGTAGCTCTGCACTGGAATTCCTGAAAGCTCATCTTTCATTTCTACCTCAGCATCATTTACACACATGCTGTTAGGTTTCCCCCTTTTCCCTTCAGCAATTGTCTTTCATACAGTATTTATCAGAACCCTTTATAACGTGTGTGAACTACAGCTGGTACACTTACGGTTTGGTCCGTCAGCGGTGGAAGCACAATTTGTTTTTCTATTTTGTTCAGGACTATCTTCCATAACTCTTTTAAAACCCGTTTCAGAACTGTCTTCTCACAGATTTTTGCAGAGAGGCTTAAACTGGAATAAACAAAAGCACAAACATGTTTGCAAAACCAGCATTAAGACTTCAGAGGTGCTGCATCACTGTATCTTCAGGTTAATGGCCACCATGGTTTAGCTTTTCTGTACCAATAATAATTTCTCAATAGCTTAGTTATTTCACAATTCTATTACTAACTATTTTTGGTTAATAGAAGGCTTGCAGATGAAAAGATCATGTAAATCCTCATTATCCCTTTTATTGCTTAACATATTACTGTTATGTATTTATTGAAAACACAAAATTATGATGAATTATAAGATTTGATTAGTGAAATGATTTAACATTGCTTAGCCCCTAAATCAAAGTTTTGGTACGTAAATTTTCATGCCCTAAAATACAAAACAAAGGTCTTTCCTGTTGTCCTGTGTACACAGAGTTATGTAGGACTAGATGTTGGTTTCTAATGCAAATTCAGGCTACCATTTGGAAGCATTTATTTCTATGTACTGGCATATCTGTGCAATCATACTATCTATTACTAAAATGGTCAAACTAAGTTTTTGGAGGCGTTGCATACTTGGGTGGATTTATTTCTTGGAGAATATGGGCAGAAGCCAGCATGAGTATTTTCATGAATAAAGTGCAGCAGCTTATAGCCATAGGAAAACATTATTTGAAAGTTATATGATGCAAACATACACTTGGGGATTTTTACAGAATTACTTCTCATCTATTCACATTAAAAAATTTTGTAAAAAGTCGTGATACGTATCAAATCAATAGCACATCAATATGCCAAACACATACTTCAAACATCTGTTAATACCATCTCATAGTACATAATTAAAAGCATAATTATGAAATAACTAAAAAGTAAACCACATTAATCAGTGTTTACAATCCTGTTATGCATATAATCCTCTAGTAATGCAAAACCCTCTAGCAAACTAACATATACAACTAGGTGGATTGCTGAAAGTAAAAGGCTGATGTTATAGAAATAGTAGCTAAATTTTTTTTGCCAGGTCAAGAAACCGGGTGCTGCACTCAACAGTATTACAAAAATAGTCAGCTCTCATTGTAAGTACTTTAAGTGCCTGCCCATTGCAAGCAGGCATTGAAATTCGTGTAACTCACAAAACCCTCAGAAATGAGACCTGGAAAAAATAAACCCCAAAAGACAAATCGAAACCTGTTTCAGTTCCCTCTCCCCCCACTTGATGCTCATGGTCCCCTTTAGACCTTGGCTATGCATGTATACAGCTGGAAGCTGTGATTTGAGTCATGATTCTAAGATAGCAACCCTGTCTGTCCCATTTTTACAACTAGTAAGTGTGTTAAGTAACAACCTGGAGAGAAAAAAGTCAATTCTAACTGTATTCTTTAAATTAGTCTCCAACTTGACTCTAACTAGTAACCCAGAGAAGCATTTTGGACTTCCAGTCACTGATTTCAGCACAGGGCCTTGCAGATCATAGATGCACTGCAGTATTTTTTTTTTTAACCTTACAGTGCAGAAAACAGATAAACACTCCTATACCTGACCAGGTATACATCCCTGGCTCTAGCATCAAGTTCCTAACGTGCCACACACACTGATCAGTCACACTTACGTTTTGTCTAGGAAATCCATGAGCGGACGAAGCACAATCTCTGCATCAATGGCTGCACTGTTCTTATTGGCCGCTGCGTTCCCATTTCCTCTCATTTGATTGAGTTCAGAGCTCATTTGCCTTATGCAATCTTCAATAATGGATTGGAAACTATAGGATAAAAGAAAGAGAATGAAAGAATTGGGGGAGAGAAGACAACATTGTAACCTATTCTAGGGAACCTTCTTTAGCAGGAGAGCTGGGCTAGACAACATCCAGAGGTCCCTTCCAACCCCTGAAATTCTCTGATTAATCATTTCGCATCGGGTTCTTCAACAAGAACCTTTCTTCTGCAAAGGAAACAAATCTTTTCATGAATGTGCTACAGACCTGTGCTGCATATGCTACAGACTGAAAATATCAGCTTATGTAATTAATGCATTTACTGTTTTTTTTTTTTTCCTTTTCTTGTTTCTATTCTGTCATTATGCTTTTCATGCCCTTGTAGTGATGCTGAGTAATTATCTTCTGGAAGCAGTAGATGCATTAGAATCTGCAATTT
This sequence comes from Penelope pileata, assembly GCA_013396635.1. Classification (NCBI taxonomy): domain Eukaryota; kingdom Metazoa; phylum Chordata; class Aves; order Galliformes; family Cracidae; genus Penelope; species Penelope pileata. Next base: position 106,219 of record WBMW01001961.1, read on the forward strand.
AGAATATGATAGCCTACAAGCTGGCAACAACTCCAGGTTTTGTTTTTGCTGTGATAGCACAGCAAGCACAGAGGACCAGAGATTATTTTTTATTTTGTGGTTAATATGAAACAAGCTTTGATATTTTTCTTGAGGACAAAGAAAACTTACTTCTATTGTTTTTGCCCTGTTTGGCTCACTATGATGTTTTCCTGGGTTTCACACAGTCAGAGCTAGCAGAAGCTTTACTTCATTGCAGCTAGTTGGCAGAGGTAAAACATTTGGACTATTAAAATAATCACCAAAAACCCTGCACACTTACTTAGAAGTTGTTACAGACACTTCTTCCTTGAAGGAATCTTTTCTGCCTCAATGTGTGCATGAACAAGTTTTGCTCCTCAAGTTGTGTCCCTTGAGCTTATATCCAAACTGTTCAATTTCCTAACTGATATGGTAGACAAATCTGGGACATTCTGGTATCAGTGATGTGATATGGTCTGCAGTCAGCGCATTTAAACGATGCAGAACAGCAGTTATTCAGAATCAACAGTTCAGAGGCAGACCAAGGCCTCTGCACACACAGTGATTTGGTTTAGGATTAGTTTATGAACAGAAATGCAAAATAGAGATCATAAATATACTAGGTCTTTAAATGCGAAAAGATAACAAAGATTAACCCAGTGAAAGTGAAGGAGAATTCACTACAAAAGATAACCCCACAATCTCCATGTGGAAACACCAGAGAATAAGAAGCTTTCCAGTCAACATGGACTTACCTACACACTCCAGAGCCCTGGGAAAATGACCATAAGCTGCTATTGAAGCTGCTCATGTAAATACTTGGGACCAGTCCCTTCAATAAAGGCAGGCTTTGCTTAATGAGTACCACTACAGCACTAATCCCTTTCTTAGATTCCTTTCTAATTTGAAGCAAAAATAAGTTGCAGTTTCTCATAGCAGACATACTGCTGACACAGGACCATACCCAATTCAGGACTGTGGTGTGTGTTCTGATTAATGAAACATTTTGAGAGAAAGGCTGCGGACAGTTCTTGCAGAGCCGCAGGTCTGCCCATTTCAGTGAGCATTTGAAACAGGCTCAACACAGGCACTGGCTTCCGCAGGACACAGAAAAAGTTTTCAGTCTGATGGGGTAACATAGACATGGTCAGAGAGAAAAGTTTAACATCATAGCATCAGGCAAAACAAAAACTGGCTATTTTTGTTTTCTAAAAAGCAGAACAAAAGTTGGCAGCCTCAGCTCTGTAACACATCTGTGCCCACAGACAATTTTCAGTTTTCTTTGCAGTGAGGTTACTGCTGGATGTTTCAGTATCTACACACACACAAATCATGGCAGAAGCAAGCTCTATCTCCGGACATGCATAAACCACCCAGACTTAGAGAATAAGTTAGGTTGATGAATAGGAATATTTCTCTAAGATTTGCAGTAAAATAAGAAGTTGCCTACCTTGTGGCATACGTTACACTGAGTTCATCCAATACATTACTAAGTTTTGTCTGAAGTTCTTTTAGAACAGTACTAGCTTCATGATCCAACTGCAAAGAGATAAGTAATATGTTATATTTGTCTTATAAATTATCTTCTGGGTTTTCTGTTAAATTAACAAAATTATAATTATATGCAATGATACACTGCACTATGGAAAATCAAATATGGAAACGTCTTTACAACACAAGATTATTTATCAAACCTAAAATTCTAGTAGCCAATTAAAGGAAAATGTTTGATTGTAGTAGTGAAGAATTATATTGTCAGAAATCGAAACAGTGCCACTGAGCAATGACTCTCCGTGAGATGCTGCGAACTGTGGCAGCAGTCACAAGAACAGAATTACCATTGTCAGGCCAATTGGCGTACCTAAAGAAGGATGTATGAGGAATTAGGGTTTGTGCTAAATTCAGTTTTTTTTTTTTTTGGTGCGTATTTATTTTACTACTGCCATTATTAATTAAGTTTGTCATTTCCTTGCAAGATGTTTCCATTTTCCCATTAATGCAGCATGAAGGTAGAACAACCTGCACTGGAAAAGATGACTTGAAGACCATCCATGCTGCTTCTGTTGATTGATGTAGCAGGAAGGAAGGGGATCTGCTGTATTTCAGTATTTCTATTTCTAAAAGCCATTAAGATATACATAATTCAAGCTCAGTGCAACACATTCTGATGTACAGGGAGAACAGCTCCTGTATCTCTGATACAGGTTTTCTCAACATAGGAAAAGAGAAAATGCAGGGAAGATCTGTAATCTTACATTTACAGGGATGAGGATCCATGCATGTACATTTAATCAAAAAGGTAATCTGTTGATATTGATCAGCAGCTTGTTTATTTGCTATGCATTCTTTTTCAAAATAAAATAATTGACCTTTTCTCCTTGAGCTTATAGCATTTAGGTAAAATAGCTACAGTCCATTGTAGGATATGATTGATGATCAACAGGATCAACAGCTGAATATAAATTAATGGCTGATGTTTCTTGTCTTTCAGCAACCTACACTGCAATGTTAGGGGGTAATTTTCAGCTATCTTCAAATTCTCGGCTCAGTTCTGCAATAATGTCAGAGATTTTCAGAAAATTTCAAAGGAAATTTTGTATCTGGAATACATAAGCAGGTCTGTATTTGCATTTTCATATCTTTCAGCTGCATGACTTTTAAGTGCTTACTCTTCATCTGGTGCTTCAGAGTATTGAGGTTTAATAGGTCAGCATTTTTAATCATACTTTAGAGAAGGGGGAAGCTGTGTCTCAGCACATTGGGTGGCTTACATAAGACTACACGGGAGTTCTAAGGCAAAATAAAGAAAGCACAAACAAATCCTGAAACACCCCCAAAGATCTATTATGTTCTAGTCTTAGGCTGGCCTTTCTTTCCTTAAAGATTATGTGCGGTTTAAAGGCACAGAGAATCTGACATTTTCATTGTGGTTTGACAACAACCTGACATAGATGAACAGGGTAGTTAGAATACATCCTTTAGAAGATACTCAGTGACGTGTAGCACTTTTCTAATCTGAGAAGCTGTGAGTACTTAGTGATTTAGTTTGCGTTTATTTTGTATTATGAGAGGTTCTGTTGTTTCTCCACTTCATATCTTAGCAATTTCCCTGGCAGATAAACTCTGACAGTTCAGACACTTAAAGTGATTGCTTTCCTTCATATTAAAAGCAGATATTAAAAAACTAGTTTTAGGTAAATGTCTATATTAGTTAGCAAAGTTAGAGTCGACTAACAAAGGCAACAGTTTTTCCTGGAAATGCATTTCACTAGGGAATGATACCACTTCCTTTGGTAGGATGCATATTGAATTCAAAGCTAAGAACTCCCCTAGAATATTAACACATTTAACAAAAAAACAGAACACAAAAGGATTCACATTGAACATGGTACACTTCAGAGAAAACATAGAATACTGGGCAGGCGGAAGTCTCAAATTTCTTATCATTTATGCACAAGCTAGGTAATCATCTTGTTACTAGGACTACAGATGTCAATGTAATTGCTTTCAATTAGAGGTTGTGAAACCCCAAAAGTACATTTGCTTAATTCACCTGGAACTAGTTTGTCCAATACTAGAAGGATCACTTACTAATATCAGATTGTGAACAAAACACATTATAGAAAGGTGCATGCAAGTGCTTAAAGTGAGCTTCGTGCTCATAAATAGTGTGCACAGCCAGAGGCAGTTGGCAGGACATGTAGCCTTGTGTATAGACATGCTCATGCTTATCAATGCAGCATCACAGGGAGGAGTGCAATGCAAAGAGGTATGCAGGCTGACCGTCTGGGTGATAAGGACCTGGGGGCATTGTGATGACTAAGAATGTTAGTGATATTTCTGAGTGCTGTTGTTAATTTTGTCTAACTACGAAACAATATGATAACTCCACTGCTTTGCTCAAAGTAAAATGTGCGCTTTTCATTTACGTTACCAAGTGTCCTATGTGTGCCAGTGAGTTCCTAGGGCAAATCAGAGTGCTAAGGCATCAGTCCTGGACTAGCATCATTCAAATACACCTCAGCTTTGAGCCACTTTTTCCCTAATACAGTAAATCTGACATGAGATCTATTATGGTGATTCTATGCTATGAAAGACTTTGGGGACTACACTACTAGTAAAGATGGTTTTGGAATGGCCTTGTGCAGTGGAACTAAAATGTAGCAGCTTTTGGTACCACTGCACACTTCACTAATTTTTATGGGTCATCTTCTGCATATTTTTTTCTTTCATGCATAAATTAATTCACTGATTTATTAATTAAAAACATGTTCAGCTATGATGTCTTAAAAACCAAAATCTTTGGGGGGAAAAGAAAGAAATTTCCGTGGAAGCAGGAAGTGTTTCTCTTTCCCTCTTAAATATTCTACAAAGGTGCAATTCACACCCTGTTACACTGCAAAAATGACACTGTGCTGGGAGCATAAAATCACAAAAAGCTCAAAAAGGACTTTTTTTGGTGTGTGCTTTTGAAGGAATGCATTTCAACAATGGTGTGAGCAACTCTTGCTAATGCATTTTTTACCGGATTTCCTTCTTGTCAGGAAAGCATTATGTGGGAAATGCACAGAAATGTGCAAATAATTTAGCTTAACTAAGCTGCTGTGCTGCAAGACTTACACAGGTTGACATCACAACATTAGTACTTGAGACAGTAACACATAGCTTTCAAAACCAGCATGTAATGAAATAAGTTTCCCTGTGAGGCAAAGTCATTTATCCAAAGCTTTCCAGTGATCAAGAGAAGTTGTTCTAAGCATTGTTGACTAATATTGCTTCCTAACAAGAAAGTAATGATGAAAACAACCATCTGTTTCACAAGCTGACCTACTGCTAGATAACTCCAAATCTGATACTGCGGAGTTATTATGGGAAGGGCAGTCTCTAAGAACTTGGATAAATTGAACTCTTCATACTATTTTTTATTAGTAGTAGTTTAAGAAAAAAGAGACAAACAGATTCAGGTGCAGAAATCTCAGCACAGATGAATTTTAGGTCTAACCAAGCCCTAACATTACCCTGCTTTGCAATCAACCAGAAGGAAAGAATGAAAGGGAGGTCTGCTTAAATATGAAAGGAGACAAAGCTAAGCATGTTCTGGACTGTTCAGTAGCAGCTCTTGCTGAAATAAGTGTCTAATCTTGGATACAAGTAAGCCCTCAGATAGAAGTGCACTTAAAAATACGTTTTATAGCTTTTTAGAAATTCTGGAAGACTTCACACTGTCTGCCTAGTAAAACATTTCAATTTAGAGAGTCAACTGAATGCCCAAGCATAGCTCTTTTTGATTTTAGTTGATAGGGAGTTACACAAATGCATCAATGAAGATTAGTAGGAAATGTGACTGTTCTTAGTTTTAGAAAATATGGTCAGGAATAATAAAAGATGCTTACTATCACAAACCTCATAAGAGAATCTCTCTGCTTCTTTCTTCTGCTCAGTGGATTGCAAGTCAAAGGCATTAGACAAAGACATGACACATTACAGACAAAGCACAAAGCACATATTCTGCAAAATTTTCAGATACAGGCAAAACATACTGTTACATAAAAAAGCAAAGTATGGTCCAATACAAACATTAAAGTAAAGATGGCACTACAGACTACAACACAGAACACCCACTGCTGGTAGAACTTTACAGATCATTAGCATGTTTCTGTGAAATAGCGCTGGGTCTTTCTGGCACTCTCAGGGCATTAAATAGATATTGCATATACTGTTTTCTAAATTTTGATTTTCTTTGCAAGCAGAAGTGAAGATTGTCACTGTGTCGAAAACATGGTGCTAATGATCTCTAAGGAACTTCAAATGAACCAGAAAAAGTTACCACTCACCTCCTTCCCTCCCATGGACTCAAACATTTTCTCAAGCTGGACTCGTAACTGTTGAATGTTGTTCATCAAAATACAGGGCTACCGGAAAAAAAAAAAAAAAAAAAAGAGCATAAAATATAAGAAATATGCATGTTATATTCCTCTTATTGTCTCTGGGCTGAAGGCCAGTTCTTCAGCAGCCCTATACTCATTCAGTTATGTTTTTAGAGAAAGATCTGTCTTTTTTGACATCTGCTGCCTCCTCTTCTTCACTTCACACTTTTTGCCCAGTCAGCGACTGCCTGTTATGTCTTTAACACAATGTTGCTCCACAGGAGACTGAATCCCTTCTCCCAAGCAGATGGGCAATTTTCACATCCTGAACCTTATATGCCATATACTTGCTAGTCATACTTAAAACAATAAAATACAATTAATCCAGAAGCATATTGTTGTTTATTTGACAATGGATACAATAATGACCAAAGTACTTTGGGAGTGGAAATAGACAAGGGGAAAGGGAGTGCCACATTGCTTCCTAGATGCAGTTTTTGCAGAAAACTGTGACAGCACTGTAAGTCAGAAAATGGCTGATGCTTGAGTATATGAATAAACCAACAAGTAATACCTTCAATAACAAAATATTATTCCAGATGTGTACTATTTTTCATTGGTCAAAAAGCTTGTGAGTAGGTGATAAAATTTTGTAAATAATTTAGTCTAAAAACATTGCTGTTCCAGCTAATTGCTTTAAGGCATAACACAGAATTAGCGTAAAAATGGCAAATGCTTGATAAATATAAGACAAATAGTAAAGTGTAGATAAAATTAAACATCTTATTACAAAAATATGGAAGAAAGGACTTTTTAATAGATTTTTCTTTGTATTCAAAGGCATTGTAGGCAAGTTTGGAATTGTGCAGGCGGAGCAACAAGAAAACACTTGTTAAAATAGTTCTGCTTGGCCAAGGCCAGTGTATTCTGGTGCATGACTGGGATAATTTAGACACCGAAGTAACATACTTTAATAAAATATATACACTTTTTTTTCCTTTTTAAATGAGAAGGTGATGGAACAATTAGGTTGAGTAATACTTGTCTGTGCCTTTCTAGAAAAATGTTCCAGTGTAGTGCTGAAACATGGTGGAGTTTTACTTTGGTATTCAAAAAGTCAATAACACAATTTAACTTCAATTACTTTCGCATTTTGCTCAAAGGAATTTAGGATCAGAGTCCTTCTCAAGTGAAGGAAAAAGAGAATCTGATCTAACTTCTTAATCTGACATTACTGCTTCTCAGTAAACACGATATTCACCCTCCCCTGAAAAACAATTCCCTGTGTATAAGGGATGAAATATCACCTCTCTTCCAGTCTCTTGGAAATCCACAAACCCCACTTCTGCTAGTTATCTACCTTCTGTTCATTTGAGATGGGTAAAATTGTGCATGTCTCCTGTTAGCTGTGTCCTCCTTTTTGTCATATTCATTATTCTAGAAACTGTCTGCAATATAAATCAGTGATTATGATTTCTGATGGGAGAATGAGCAGTTGAATAAAATATCAGGGTTCTTTTTTTTCAAAGCAAATCCAAATGTCTTTGGCAATTCAGAGAAGCTATGAGATAAATACCTCATAACGCGGCATTTTTTACAGTTTTCTTTGAGGCTTTCAGAGGTGAGATTTTCAGACCCTAAGCCTACCTTGACACAATGAAAAATGTCTATTGCTGTCAGTAAATAACAGAACCAGAGCTACAAAACTGATTTATTACTTCAGTATCATCTGTCCTTCAGAGCAATCTTTGCAGCAAATTACAGGAATCAGACAGCCAGATGCAACAACATGGAAAAGAGAATAGCAAGTGCCATACATAAAACCCATGCTTGTTTGTAAACTCTAACAAGGGGTGGAAGATTAGAGGATGTTTTTACATCACATGCATGTCTTTATGAAAAGCACCTTTGGTATGTTTTCATTTGAATAGTTGATATGCATATTTTGCAGTGTATAATAAAAATAGTAAAAGTACTGACTTGAAAAAGAATGCCAAAACCTAACTACAATCATGAGAAGTATTTGTTTTAATCTCTCCTATCAATTCAAATGCAGAAGATGGACTTTTTCACTGTAACTGAGCTCACCAGATCAAATGGTCCTTTATTAAGCTAAAAGTATGAGCTTCAAAAAGACAGGTTCTATTAAAAATAAGTTCTCTCTCCCAAGGACATTTTTATAATGCTTTTTTCCTTTTTTTTTTTTTTGTTAATATTACAATACCATAATTAGATTAATTCCATCTACATCCATAGTAAAGATTGGCATAGTAGATCGACCTCAGAAATCAATTACTATTAAAATAAACACTGTACAGGGCAAAAGTCTACACAACCAGTTTGACTCAATGGCTGAACACTACGTATCAAAGCTCATTTCTTATAGAAAGAAGTGAATTTCATTTAATTTTAGTATTAAATTGAAATAAGTGGAAAATACAGCTACAAATTTTAGTTCATTTCACATTAACTTTTGATTTAATTTTGAGAATAGTTATCGGGTTCATCAGCCCCTTGTAGGCAGTGAAGCAACAAAATAGCAAATGGTTTTGTTACTGCTGCATGGAGAGTGATAGTAGCAGAAAAGTCTGCAAAGGAAATTCTTCCATGAATATCATTGGTAAAGAGAAGCAAGCCAATGCAAAATGAAAACTGAAATAAGAATGACTTTTTTTCTTGGAAAATTGGAAAAAAAGATGAGAAGGTATATACCACTTTCAGTTCTGGAGTATGCCATTGTATCTAGGTAGAAAGAGAAGACAGCTTATTACTCACCACATTTTCTTTGTCACAATATGAGCTGAAGTAACTTGAAATAATCGCAGCATACTGAAGCAGCACTTTGTTGATAGTCTAGGAGAAGAGAAGAAACTTTAAAATGATAAATTTAATCATGCAAAACAAAAATAAAAAATGAACACAAAAAAGGGGTTTTGTATCAATTATAGAGTTTACAGGTACTTACACATTTTGTGTATCTTATTTTACTTCAGTGTAAACAATCTTGTGAACACGTTTTCAAACACTTGCACAGCAGATGGTGCATTGTACTTTATGGAATGCAATTTTCAATAGCAGAGAGGCTATTGTGGTCTTGGTGGTTTCGAGAAGCACTGAGGGCTCTACTCCTGGCAACCTGCTACATACTTAATGGAATAGTAGCAAGCTCAAAAAATCCTCAAGGGTTACAATGCATAAATGAAAAATATAATGGAAAAATAAGACCAAGGCAGAGCATTTCAAAGTGTAGCAATATGAGTTTAGTTTAAAATAATTGTGTAAATAGGAACTTAGTTTCAAATGGAAGAATGTTGCAGTGGAAGCACAGGAATAAAAGTAATCGCAAGATTTTTTTTAAAGCCATCAGGGCTATAATGGTAATCTAAAGTTTGTGAGGAAGCGTTACAACTGAAACAGAAAGCTGGCCTAAACAAATTGAGTTTATCAAACAGCCACTGAACAACCACTTCAGGGCTTCAACCAGCAATGCTTTATTGCCACACCTTGAATTTTTTCTTCCCTTGCACTGACTAATTTGATAGTAACATTGCATAGAACGGCCTAGGTTGGAAGGGACCTTAAAGATCATCCAGTTCCAACCCCCTGCTAGGACCCCATCCAACCTGGCCCTGAGCACCTCCAGGGATGGGAAACCCACAGCTCTCTGGGCAGCCTGTGCCAGTGCCTCACCGCTCTCTGAGTAAAGAATTTCTTCATAACATCTACCCTAAATCTCCCCTCTTTTAGTTTAAAGCCATTTCCTTTTCCTATCACTATCAAATTTCTCTGACTTGCTCCGCTATCTGGAGCAATTAAATGCTTAGTAAGAATAATAATTGATTGTATAAGTCATATGTACATATGAAAGCTTAGAGAGGATGCAACTTAGTAAACTGGTAAATAATTTGGGGAAAGTAGGTGAAAAACAGTGTCTTAAGAACAGACTGCAGACAGTATATCTTTCTGAGGATCCCAGAGCTAGAAGAAATTGCTTCTGAATGACACTGGCATTAGTATTTAAGTACAATGGCAACACAACTTCACTTGCTCTGAAATTTAGTTGAGATGCATTGATTTTAATCTACCTTTGCAAATCGTCTCATTAAATGAGACAGTGCTTCTGGATTAGGACACTCCAGTTTCCTGATAATCTCAAAGCTTTGATTGAGCTGTGTGAAGACATCAACCACAGAACAAGAAAAAAGGGCATGATCTGATGTTTGCTGAAACTAGAAAAAGAAAACATTCAAGTGAGTTAATACTTGTCCGAACTGTATGAACTGAATTTCTTACTTTTGAAATTCTTCCTAGAGCCAGAAAAAAATAATAAATAAAATCTTACTGATAGCAAAGAGGATTATGACTTTTCACTTTATGTTACTTTCAGTCCCCTTAGAAACAAAGGCAAAATTCTCTTTCATGACATCAGTATCACATCAGAGTTTAGTAAAACTGTAGATGGGAGCCAATGGGGAATTTTGGCAGATGAAATCAGAGCAGGAATTTATGCATAGGGTTATCCTTTCATACTGTTATTGACTGTGCATCTTGGGAGGTCTAACACAGGATCAAGTGTACTTCTGGTTTAGCAAAATTAAATAACTGCCTTGCCTTAGTACATTCTTCTTGTTTAAAAACATAAGGGCTCACCCCATCTTTTTTGTCTCTTTCCAGTGCTCCGTGAAGAAACTCCATAGAGACATCCTCATTTTCATCCAGCCACTGAATGACAAATGGTTCAAACCACCTGAAAATTAAGATCAATCTTGTAAAGTACATTCCATAAAGACTGCAAGAGAAGAGGTGCCACCCCACCCAGAAGTTTGTCACTTGGTGTCTTCATGTCTGTTCTAGTTGCCCTAAAACACTGCAGCTACCAAAATGTCTTTCAGCTTAACCTCCACACTCTTCTGATTGGTTTTCCCAAATATGTTGGATTTCCAGTGGCCATCAGAGAAATGCACCCATGTTATTCAGAGGATCATATGCAAATTTATTTTACAATGTGTCTTTTTCAGTATTGGTCCCATTTTAACATTTATTTTTTATTTGCAAGTGAAAGAACTGGGAAAAAGCTTTTCTTTAACAAAACATCAGATGTTTAATTTTTTTCAATTTATTTAGAATTTTTTAAAATCAATGACAGCCACTGAACCATTTTGGAAAATGAGCAGACTTGCAGAAGATTAAAGACTGAGAATAAAGATTGCTCTTACAAAAGGATAGGATTTAATGGATTAATTTCAGAAGGAAAGGGTGAAAATCAGAACAGCAGATGAGTATTAACCCAATGCAGTAAGATTCATTTCAGTAGCTACAATTGGCATTGTATCTTGATCCAGAGCTATGTATGAAAGGGGACAATAACTAATATTGCTGATCTAATGTTTCATACCTTTTCCAGGTATTTTCTGATCAAAATATTCTGTTATAAACTGTCCTATGAAATAGCTAGTAACAGTTTTAATGATTAATTTTATGGAATGAAGAATTAAAGAGGATGAAGGGCAAAATATATATTTAAAATTAGTGCTACACATCTTGATATTTTGTACAAACCTGGGCGTCAATTTTTCAAGTAAATAAACCTTACACCACGTCCAAACTCATGGGAGTCTTCCCTATACACTACTTACAGAGAGTATTCAGGCACTGCATCCTTGAAAGCATGGAGTTCTCGCACATATTCATTATAAAACCATTTCACTTTGAAGTGTAAATTCATATAATCTGTGCTCTTGCATAACCGTTGCTTTTCATGTTCTGCAATAAAAGAAGTTGAAATAAAAGCATTTAATAACATTCTGTCAATAAATAACATTATTGTGCCTCAATGCACTAATGATACAGTACTTGCATTTTAAAGGACTTTTTTTTCTTTAGTAAGAGGCAGCAGCACCTACAGTTTCTGAGTACCCTTAGGAAAAACAAACCAAACCCCTAGTCAGTTTTAGAAATGAGCTGCTGCCAATGATGGGCACAGTTGTGCAGGAGAGTACAACTTATTCAGTACAATTCATTTAAATTTTCTTTTTGAAGTTAAGATCTAACTTATATTAGAAATGAACGCAAAAGTAATTCTTGAGGTGATTTTCACCCCCTTCTTTAGGCTATTGTGCAATGGAAAGAGTATTTCAAAATATCTCATAGGATTTTTCTTGTGGCTACGTAGAGGTGAAAAATACATCCTAAATTCCTAATATTAACCGATGAGAAGATCAGAAAATACTTCACATGATCTAGAAAGGCCACAAATGAAGAAAAATGCAGACTCAAAGTTCATAACAGATTTAGAAGGAAATATTACATACTACTAGACATCTCACCCCAGTGTTTTTATACTTTGCTAAAGGCAATGAAAGTCAGCAATTATTAACTGAAATACAGAGAAAGACACAACTAATTGATAATTATGTATAATTTACATTTGTTTTGATAATGTGAAATGCTACTGACCTTTCTGAAAGGGCTCTATGTCAGGATAAATATAATACACTAAAAACTAAGCCTGAAAAACCTGTTCTGTCATTACTTTTTTTTTTTTTTTTTTTAAGAAAAATAACATCTATTTCTCCTATTAAAATACATATTCTTCACAAGAGACTTCTACATATTCAGCCTTATTTCTGCATTTACTTGGACATTTTCATCAAAATATCTTCGACTACTTCACAAACATCATGGATTCCTCTTTGAACACTACTGTGAGATGATATTCATGGTTTACAGATGGGGAACCGGAGATTTTACTAAGGGAACATAAAATGTGACACACCAGTGTAGATCTTCACCAGAGAGTCGTATTTCCTCACTGAACAGAAACTAGGAAAGGAAGGCAGAATTCATTCTGAATTGTGAGAAAAAACAGATTTACGGTTCTTTTTTGTCTTGGCTGCAGTGGAAATGAGCTAGTCCATCCTTGACAATGCAGAGTACTTAAAAGCCAATATGATGTTGCCCTTTATATTAAAGGAAGAGCTCTCAAAATGAGAGTGTTTGCTGAAGAGCTCTGATTTGCTTCATGTTCTGCAACAGGTACAAGTGAGTCTAGGGCCACCTGCTTAGCATCTGAAAAGGCAGAGCTGTGCGTTGCTTTCTGGGAGAGATAAACTGCTTATACGGATGTCAAGGGCAAAGAACACCAACATTGCACAGTATCTAAGAGACGCAACATGTAATATCATGAGGGATGTGTGAATCTGCTGCAAAAAAACCCTTATTTTCAACTACAAAACATTGCATTTCTCATTTTCTCCCTGCTAGGTTATAATGATACCCAAAACATTTCTAATTACTTTTGGTAAGTGAACTTTGATATCTTCTTAATGTTGCTGAATTGCTTTTTTACTCCTTATTGAAAATATAGCTTATTAGTCTCATCAGTTAATTACTTATTCAGCATCAAATACTTCTCAGAAAGAAGTGGATAGGTATTTCATCAACAGGACAACTCAAAGATGCAAAACAGACTAAGCATAAACTTGCTCTGTCCTGCTTGCCAGGACAAAGCAAGACAAAGAAAAACGCCAGAACAGCAAATAATTTAATAAGATCAACCTCAATATAGCTTCTACCCTTCAATATCACATCAGAGTGAAATTTGTGTACCATGAAAGCTAAACAGATTGATAAAATTCAAAGAACAAACACTCAGACAAAATTCTGCCTTTGGGTATACGTGGCTAATATTGATTACAAAAGGAAATGAGCACTTGCTTCCAAGGACTCAAATAATTGGAATTGTGCTTTTTTACTGTTAGTGGAATTCTTTTTTTGTACATTAATTGATCATGGAAAGCCTAAGGAAATGCAGGCTATGAATGGACCAGAAGAAACTGGCCATGTTATCTGGTATGAGATCTCTGACAATGATTAAAGCTCTGGTTCTGAAAAATATGATGGGAATTTCAAATATTTCATACTGAAGTTTCAACATGGTTTCAAAGTAATCACATAATCAGAAAGTAATTAAATATAAGAGGAAAATTAATGCCGGTATGGTAATCCACTTTACAAGGGCAAGGCTTTCATAAATCTCTAATATGTGCAAAACTTGTGAAATAAATACAGTATATACTTGCATCTTGGAAAATATTACCTCATTACATGCTGTATTATAATGCTTGAGTTTGGGAGGAAAAAGAGAATAAAGGTAATAAAGGCAGTTTTAACTGTATTGTATATTAATTCAGTTTTGCATTTTCGATGTCAATTTTAAATGCATTCTTCCATAAGGGAAACATTTGGACTTGATACTCTCCTCTTTGGTTTGTCAGCAGAGTGCAAGCTGAATATAAAACACTACCAAAAAGGCATGGTAGCGTTCTATAAGCAATTAGTGGACTAAACTGCAGAACGGGAATCATCAGGCAGAAAGATAAATTCAAGAGTTTAATAATTACCAGTGTTGTATCTGTGTCTGCCTCTGTAGCAGAAGAAAAGGCAAAAACACAGAGATATTTTCTGATTGCTGCTTCAGAAATTGCACTTAAGGCTTTTTAGCAAGTTAATGTGGAAACAAGCAATTTTTATGGATTTATTCTATTCTCCTGAAGGGTACTGTGACAAGTATCAAATGTTTAGTTTAGAACTAATGCACTTGCACATAGGGGGAACTTTACCGCTGTGTCTGTGGTTAAAAAAGACACAGTGAAATTCTCACCACCTGCAGCTCCCTGCATCCCCAAGTGGACAAACGAAGCATTCAGAGGACATTGCCTGGGCAGCCATTCTAACTGCTCTCAGGAAAATGGGAAAACAGCGTAAACTTGATGTTCCAGTATTCATCTTCTGTTAGACAATGGGGGTGTGACATGCTAATTCCCCAGATTTATTTTTATGGGAGCGGAGGGTAGGAATTAATAAAGTGAGAAAAAAGACAGAAACTGGATCTTGGATTTTTTTTTTTTTTTTTAGGTCTCATCAGTGATCCTTTTTCAAATGATGTTGGACTATTTCATTACTTTTCGATCGGATGCAGAAAGGAATCAACCTTATAACAGCAAAGATGATGCTTGAGAAGATTAATATTAAATTGGATCAGGCAGAGGTGCAACGACCCTGGACTCTACATATGAACAGATGGCAGCCGGTGTTAATAACTTGGAAGGCTCGACTGGCATAGCAGAATGTGACACATTTTAATGATCAACACCATTAAAACTGTGTGGATCAAGTGTGACCGTATTTAATGGCTTGCTCCTAATTTTGCAGAATTGAAAGTGAAAGATCTTATTGCCATTAACAAGTGCAGAATCAAACTTAGTTTTGTAGATGATTCAGAGGAATAATGATTTAAAGAACAGTAAAGCTGGAGAGAGAAGCAGAATGTTGATCTGTATTTTGTGACTACATTTATCAGGATTCCCATTTAGGAATGAAATCACAGAAAGTGAAATTACGTACATTTATCATAATTTATAATTAATTTCAGCTTCCTTATTCTTTACACATAGGAACTGTTTCACTGTTGATTCTGGGAGTGACCTGGGATTTTTAATGAGAAAAATAACATTTGCTCCACTCAGAGACAGTATCCATAGCAGCACAGACACGAGGCCAAACACAGGTTCTGATTTGAAATAGACTTAAAAGTCAAACGACTCCTAATTAATCCTTGATACCTCTTTCTGAAGAATCACGATATACATTATATATTAATAATGTTAAATACATTAATTTAATCTATGGCTCAATGACCAAAACACTGCCAGCACAGGGGTGCTCAGGGCTGCCTGGGCACAAAGTATAACTCTACATTCAAAGTTGTGGAAGCCTGACAATATAATGGCAATTAGAAATTCTTATTTATCTTTTTGCTAATTGTTGATAAGTACGATTAGAAAATTCAATTGCTATGCACTCTCTTCTGTTGATACTTACTCCTGATTTACAGCCTGCTCAGACAATGCTGTTATCACTGACGTTTCCAGGAATGTGTTCTCACCCAAAATAGTGGCTTTCCTTTGGTCTTCCTGCTTCTCAGCTCTTGGCAGCTTTTAACTTAATTGATCACTCTCAAAGGATTATCTCCCACTTGACATTAGCTTTCTCAGTCTAGTCCTTTTGATTCTCTGACATGACTGTGGAACATTGCCTTCTAATATGTTTGCACATCTCTTCTCCTACAGATGTCTTAGATTTGGTTTCTCTTATCTTCTTCTGTCACACGTATTACAATCACTGCTCCTGTAATTCCTTCCTTCCTTTCTTCCTTTCTTTAAGTTTTTCTGCTGCACTTAGTGTGCAAATTCCAGAATTCAAATAATATAACTAACAAAGTAACACAACAGCAGATGAACAAATTAATTCTTTCATTAGTAGATGCTTTAGTCACTTGTCATTTCTCTCTTTCTGGAGCAAATACTACAGAAATTAATCTTTTTATCTACTTTTTTTTTTTTTTTGGTCCTTTATGCCTGTTGAGTTGGATTGCTTTTTCCATACTTTCCCATACTTTCACCCTGGAAGACACGCCCTGCAGTTAGTAGCAGGCTTGACTGAAGACAATGTGAGTTTGCTTTCCTAAAGGTAAGTGGCTTATTCTAATCGCTATTTTTGCTAGAGTGCAAGTAAAAAAACTGGATAGCCCTTTAAGACCTTCCTTTTGCTGAATAGCTTTTTACCTGAAAAATGAGAGAAATATGGTTTTGCTTTGTGAAAACAGTATTCTACATTATAATTCACATCATGCTGGGGTTGACAGTGAGTTTGTCAGTAAAATGTGCATTGAATTCTTTACAACTGGTATATCAGAAAACTCTTACCACCTGCAGAAATGTGATGACAGATGTGATTTGCAATGGAGATCAGCCTGGGTGATCTCTCCAGTGTAATTAATAGTTTTTTCTAATTACCTTCCAGAGCATACTTCATGTCCAGGGCAAACAGAGTCCACATGATTTCAGCACTAACTTTTCCCATGTTCAGCTCTTGAGGGAACCTGCAATCAATCACATTACATCAGTTCACCTGTTGCCAGAAATTATTGTTACAGCTGCACAGCAGAAAGGCAAATATTTCCACAAAGAAATTATTTTCTGCAAAATAATTCCCCTGGTATGCACTCACTGTATTTTCTGTTCTGTACAATTGTCAGTCAGGGCACAGAAGCAGACCAAAGCAGGCCACCCAGCCCAAGAGCTGGAAGTACTGTGCGGAACCTCAGAGAGATAAAACGGTAGCCAATGCTACAGTGGTGCAGTGAGATCCACTAACAGTTCACACATACATAAAACCATCAGAGACTAAATTCATGTAGAAACATGCAGAGCTGTGTGACTTTTGTCTTGAGATTATTACACCACTTTACACTAGCAGAGAATTTGAGCATTTTGGACTTTTATTGAAGCACTAACCAAATCCAGAAAATATTTTGTAATAATTTTTGTAAAACAGAAGAACTTCAAAGTTCTGATTGTCAAAGAAAGAATGAGAACAATGGGCACTAGCACTTGCATGTGATAGCACTCGCAACAAGACCTGTAATATTTTAGGTTATGGAAAGGCTAAAAATTGTGCCATATCTATGTCACATTTTAAACAAATATACCTGGTTTTTAATCTTCCTAACTTTTACTGTGTATTACAAACCATCTACCCCATTGTTATAACATCATTTGTACATTCATTTAAGGATAGAAGAGCATATACAAAACTTGAGACTGCAAAATACTGACCAAGACTTTCTGTATGTAGGTACCATATACAAGTGCGAGCCATTTTTCCTGTGGAGGCTGTGACTGGTATCACTAAGGTACGCACCGCTCCTGCCGCAATTTATCCTCAGAGAGAGTTTTATGCGTGAATAGCCACATTACCTTGGTTACTCATGTTTCTAAGATTATTCATGCCATAGTAACTTATTATTTACACTACAGTAGCGTTTAGAAGCTTCTGATAGATGTAAGAAATTACACTCCATGAACTTCAAAATATGTAATAAGAAAAATTGCTGTGTTATGTGAATGCTTAATTTCAAGTTCTCTCTGAACTTCCTTTCCAAAATTTATGCTTGTTTCCATACTTAAAACAATCAGAGTGATGGGCATTATGCAGCTGTCATAGACATTATGCAAATAGCATTGTAATTGTTTCAGTGTCGCAGATCTGTGAGAAGCTAACAAGGCTTAACATACAGAAGAATCATAAAAAAATAAATTCCTTGTGCTGAAGAGAAACGGTAACAGCGACAGTTGGTAAGTAAAGGTTGAATTGTAAGACACCTATGCAAGTAGGGAATTTTGTGTTATTTATATTTTATCACTGGCTATGTAGAAAGTCTTTTTTCCCAAAACAATTTCAGAATTTGGTCCCTAGGCAGCAAAATAACTGCTAATAATAAATAAATAAATAATTTCCTATGCAAAACTACATATTACACTTTCTAGCCTTTGTAAAAGCCATACATCTTCACATTTCTAGGGAAGTAAGAGGACAACCAGGAGGGTGCTCTGTGAGTCATTTTGTTTCTTTTGCTTCAATTATTTCTGTCTCATGGGCCCTAATTTCCCCAGTTTCTCTGTTATTCTTCAAGCAAAGCTATAAAATCTCAGTGTATCTAACCTATTGCTGTCAAAATCACCTTCCTCACTTGCATGACAGTCTCTAGTCATCAAGTCATAAATCAACCACACAAAACTGTTTGGTGAAACTTCTTAATAAACAGAATATGCAAGGCTTTCGTGGCAAATAAATTCGCCATTATGTTGCTGGCACATAATTATCTCCACACATTTTCAAAAATGCTAAATTGCATATAAAAGCAGCCACTTATGATTTTTTTCTGTCCATTGATTTTAATTAAGAAAAACTTAATGGAAACTTTTTATGCTGGGTAGTTCTAATCAGCAACTATATATAAGAGTACAGATCAATGGAATTGAATTGAACCCAGCTGGAAAGAAAATAAAAATCAAAACAAATTGTATGAAGTGAAACAAACAAACAACACCAAAAGCATTTATCCTAAATAGCACTGCATGTGTCTAGTTCACTTGTAAGTTAAGAAATTACTATCATGACAATAAAAGATGCTTCTTCATAATTTGTGCTGGCACATCTGCAGCCTGGGACATTCCAAGAACATAATGGACAGGACAGATAGCTTATACAGTCTATATAACTAATCTGGTCTTAAAGTGTGTGATACATTTCTTCATGAGAAACTGACAGTGGGTCTTGTGAATTATCAAATTATTACTTTGTTGAACAAAATGATGTTCACAGATGTAATTAAAAAACTGTTACTGATACAGTTCCACAGAATAAAGTTTAGTTGGTGATCCTTCCATGCTTTTGTTTGCATTTTCCACTGAAGTATATTTCATAACTCACCAACACAATTATGCTCCTTCTTCAGTACAACTTTTTACCCTTGACATTATGGGTTTATTAAACATTCTAGCTCCTGATGCATCAGGAGACGTGCTCCTGCAGATTTCACATACCACTTCTTTCCACACTGTGGAATGAAGACAACCTCTTGCAGTCTCGCTTTGACAGCATCTCTATTTCTGCATTTCTATTGCTATTTCCAAACACTTGGGTATCATATGTCATTCTGTGTCGGCATCAGTGTTCTCCATCCTGTTTTATCCTCTAATTTCTGAATGCAGATATCCTGCTTTAACTGAATACCACAGTAACCGCAAAGATCTCAGTCCCATCATATTAAACATTTCCTTGCTCTCTGTTTTATTTTCTTTTACAAGGTTTAACATATCATGTTTTTTTTTTTCTATTTTATCCTAATGCCTTCTGACTTTCCAAAATAAATTTGCAAATCATATCAATTATTTTCTTAAAAAAAAAAAAAAAAAA